>BQNB010149523.1:4126-16158 GCA_026074375.1 Tanacetum coccineum | reverse complement strand
AATGCAGTATGTTACTAATGTTATTCATATGATTGATTTAGGCTATATTGTGACTTGCCTTTTTTGATAAATGATTGAGTTTGTAAGAGTTTGACTGTGATGTGGTTAAAAAATAGCTTTAATGCAGTAGGTTACTAACGTTATTCATATGATTGATTTAGGCTATATTGTGACTTGTTTTTTCATGAAAATGATTGAGTTTGTAAGATTTTGACTATGATGTGGTTGAAAAATGGCTTTAATGCAGTAGGTTACTAATTTATTCATATGATTGATTTAGGCTATATTGTGACTTGCTGCTTTTTGATAAAATGATTGAGTTTGTAAGAGTTTGACTGTGATGTGGTTGAAAAATGGCTTTAATGCAGTAGGTTACTAACGTTATTCATATGATTGATTTAGGGTAGATTGTGACTTGTCGTTTTTGCTAAAATGATTGAGTTTGTATGATTTTGTATGTGATGTGGTTGAAAAATGGCTTTAATGCAGTAGGTTACTAATTTATTCATATGATTGATTTAGGCTATATTGTGACTTGCCTTGTTTTGATAAAATGATTGAGTTTGTAAGAGTTTGACTATGATGCGGTTGAAAAATAGCCTTAATGCAGTAGGTTACTAAACCTATTCATATAATTGATTTAGTGTTTGAAAAGTGTATGATTGACTTTTACTGATTATGTTTGTGATGTTGTTAGAATTGAACTTTGATGCAGTTAGTTTGATATTGTTACAGGTGAAAATGATCAAGAAGATGAACAACAAGAGCAAGCAGAAGAAGTTATGAGTCAGAATACTTCAAATAGGAAAAAAAATTTGTGCAAAAAAAATAAAGCTACGAGTATGAGAGATGCTGCTGCAGATACTAAAAACGATAAACAAACTAGCAGACCAAAAAAAACAAGTTAAATGATGCACCTGTTTTTGTTGATGTTGTGAAATTAAAGGGTAATATGTTGACGCCTAATAAGGTTAAAAAGAAAGTAGTTGCTGATAATAAAAGGGATAAAATGTGAATGAAGGTAAGAAAGTGGTTGAAAAACTGGCGTCTTCAAAGAAAGCTAAACAAGTTGCAGTTGAATCAGAACTCATTCATGTTGATAATGATGCGCCTGTATCTGCAGATGAAGAGGAAGCGGAAACAGTTCAGAGAAATAAAAAAAAAGATAAATGATGCGCCTAATAAGGTAATAAAGAAAGTAGCTGGTGGTAATAAAAGGAAAAAAGTGGGTGGAAAACTGGTGTCTTCTAAGAAGGTTAAACAAGTTGCAGATGTATCTGCAAATGAAGAGGAAGCAGAAATAGTTGAGAGAAATAAAAAAAGATAAATGATGCACCTAATAAGGTAATAAAGAAAGTAGCTGGTGGTAATAAAAGGAAAAAGATGTCAATGAAGATAACAAAGTGGATGGAAAACTGGTGTCTTTTAAGAAGGTTAAATAAGTTGCAGATGGTTCAGAACTCGTTATTGTTGATAATGAAAAAGAAGGATGTAAGTATGATCCTATTAACATTAATACAAGAATGTCACCGGTTCATTTGAAGAATGTTTTAAACACATGTACCCTTCCATAGATTATGGATTTGAATGAAATGGGTTTGGGACATTTTCATAGTAATTTTAATTTTGAGTCTACTCCGGGAGAATTAGGAATGTGGGTTGTTAAGAGTTACGATCCTGAAACACACACATTAAGAATGGGTGATAGAAGAAGAATAAAAGTGTCTAGGGAACTAATTCATGAAATTCTTGGTGTGCCAATGGGTGAAAACAAAGTTATATCTCTTCCAAGTACAACAAGTGAAGATATAACTACAACAAATTAGAGATACACGACACCATTCACAGAAGATATGATTCATATAACAAGAGTTGATGATCATGTGTCTAGCTTGACAGCTAATGGTTGGCCATTCAAAGTGGGTTTTTTGGTTGTGTTCTTTTCTATTCTAGCTCAAAGGAACAAAGATGGGACAGTCAACCAAAGATTTATACCCACCCTTCGTAATATTGATGAATTTCAAAATTATGATTGGTGCCAATTCATTTTAGACTGTATTAAAGCCGAAGTGATGGAATTCAAACCGAGATCTTATTTTGCTGGGCCTCTCCTTCTTTTGACGGTGTGTTTCCTCACTGAATTATATTTAATTTTTACTGAATTACTTATATTTTTTAATGATCATAATTAGAATTTCATGCATTAGTTCTGTTTTTAACTAGTAATGCAGTGAACTATAGCTATAATTCATCATAGTATTTTAGATTAATAATGCAGTGGACTATAATGCTACTGCATTATAGTTGTTTTTAATAACAGAAAATATTTTCATACTGCATTACATCAAAATATTTACTGCATTAAAGTATTACTTCAGTTTAACATTGTAAAATTTTTTACTGTAGCATATTTGTTTTATACTAGTAATACAGTGGACTATAATGAATTATATTATTTTAGACTATTAATGCAGTGGACTATAATGCTACTGTATTATAGTTATACTCTAATGCAACAAATTCTTTTTAACTAGTAATTCAGTGGACTATAGCTATAATGCAACATAGTATTTTCTAACTGCATTATATTTAATGTTTACTGCATCACTTTTGTTTCTTAATGATCATAATTAGAATTTCATGCATTAAATTGAATGTTTACTAATATTCATACATTTTGTTGTAGCTTATATACGTCAGTTCAACGGTTTCTCCTACTACAACTGTCGAAAGAAAAGTTCCAATATTTAAAGCATGGAGTACAAAACTCTTGAAAAAAAGAGAATCTGAAGAACTAAAAAGTGGAGGTTTTGGTAAACTTCCAATATTGGAATATTTGGAATTCATTGAACCAAAAAAGCCTAAATTGAAGAAAAAGGAATCTAAAGTATTGCTATTAGGTAAATTAAATATAAATTATATAGACATAAATATATATAATAATGTATATTTAAATGGTTATTTTTTATCTTCTAACGGGTGAAGGAAGTATGAGTAGAGAACAGGAACTTGAAGAGTTCAAAACCAAAGCAGCTAAGGTAAAACTTCAGTTTAACATTTGTACTGCAGCATATTTGTTTTAGACTAGTAATGCAGTATATTATTTTAGACTAGTAATGCAGTGGACTATAGTTATAATGCATCATAGTATTTTAGATTAATAATGCAGTGGACTATAATGCTACTACATTTAGTTGTTTTTTAATAACATAAAATATTTTCATAATGCATTACATCAAAATATTCAATGCATTAAATTATTACTTGAGTTTAACATTGAAAACAATTGTATTGCAACATATTTGTTTTAGACTAGTAATGCAGTAGACTATAATGAATTATATTATATATTATTTTAGACTAGTAATGGAGTGGACTATAATGCTACTGCATTATAGTTATACTCCAATGCAGCAAATTGTTTTTTTACTAGTAATGCAGTGGAATATAACTATTATGTAGCACAATATTTTAAACAAATAATGTAGTAGACTATAATGCTACTGCATTATAGTTATTTTTTACTAACATAAAATATTTTCTTACTGCATTACATCAAAATATTTAATAAAATTGTTATTATTGTTAGTCTTGAACGCGTTTGCTTTTAAATTGTATATTATTAAGTAAAAAATTCTCGTATGGCCTAAGAATTGGTCCAATTTTAATGTAAACGGGCATCAAACAATTTGACTTTTACATCAAGCAAGTATTAAATAATTATTTTGAGAATAATTATGGTCTTTGTTCATTTTATTTTTATCGGTTACGTAAAGTGTTTACGTTTCGCGATAAATTAAGTTTAGGCATTTCTGGAACCACGAAAATAAATCTACGCTTCAACAAATACTTATTTTTTTACTTTCAATAACCAAAGTTTATAAAACTTTACCCCACTTATATAAATGGGACGCCTCATTTATATGGAAATAAGCAAGACTTATCAAATTGGCAAGTAACACTTTACATTTACTTACACTCTTTTATAATAGCAAGTGATACTTTCATTTTCACAAGTAAATATCTAGAAACACAACTCCACCTTTTCATGGCATAATCTCAACTATTGGAGGACAAAGAGACATAAGAATTTAATTGGCAAGTACATGAGCATACTCATGGTTAGATAAGACTTAAGGATGAATAATGGTTTTGAACCATATCCACCACCTAATATCATGCAAGTATTACCGCCCCCGCCGCCCCTACTTGTTACTTGTAGCTTATTGGTCCTTGTTATTTACTTTGCACCATAATACAAATAAGTTCTTACACAAAAAGAGATAAATCACACAAACACATTTCCATACAAAAATGCAACTTATCCTCTTTTATTCCTCATCCTACCTCACGTTTCCAAAATATAACCACAAGAAACCATTCATACAAAATTATCAACTCATTTACAAGCATACCACTCCTCATTCCTAGACATACAAAGTATATGCAAAAGCCATTGGTTAATCATTTATAAGTGTTGAAGCACAGAAAGGAGATTTGGGTTTGATTTGGAATTAGGGTTTTCTAAACTTGCAAGCTTGGGTTTAAATTCTAAACAAGGGTTTAGAACATATTTCTTATCATCATACATCACTCTAAGGTTATCTAAAAGCCCTTATCTTTTCATTTCATGAGTTTATATGTATATGATGTTCTATGTAGCAAAATAACCATTTAGGATATGTTTAACTTGTAAAAATGGATTTTCTTGTAAACATGATTTTATGAACTTATACACATGTTATATGGATGGTATTATGATGATATAAAAGGAATATAAGTCTTGTACACTATTGGTTTATGTATAAAAAGGTTACGTACAAACTTGTTAATTAGGGTTAACTTAATAACTTGTAATTAAAAGTTACATAATAAGTGAGAATAACAGGTGTTATCAAGACTTGATACTATGACTTTTATGGACAAGATAAATGGACATTATTATATGTAACATATATGATAAATAAGGTTATGGAGGATTGTGGAAAATTTACTACGGGGGGGGGGGGGGGGGGGGGGGAAGTTATAAAGTACATAAACAAGTGATATCATTAAGTGTATACAAATTATTTACAATGGACTATTTTGTTCGTGTTTTTAATGACAGCCCTATCATTTTATAAATATAGTACACCTCATGAAGATTCCAAATATGTAAAGAACTCGAAAAACCCACTTATAACGAAAAAGATACGGCAAATATACGTTTTAAACGTTAATACCCTCGGATTTATAAACGAACTTTATAAAAGCAAGTTATAAAATATTTCTAAAATATAAGGTTTAGTACTTTTCACAGATCCTACATATTTTTAGGATTCCAAAATGATAAGAATTGTAATTTTTCAATCAATAACGAAAGAGTTACGAATTTCACAAGTTTATGATAATAATACTTTTATAAAAATACTTTTATAAAAAGTTACTATTCATGACAGAAACATTTTATTTTGTAAACCTCATAAATAAATAGAACTTTCAATTACGAGAACGTGCTCGAAAGAATCGCTAAAAACGGAGCTATAACGAATAAAATACGACATTTACGGGTTTTACGTTAATTTTAAAAGTTATAAAAATAAGTTTATAACCTGTAATGAACAGTAAAAATCACTGTTCATCAGAGGACTAAAAATATGAAAACGTCAAATTTTGATAACTCGTCTTAATACGAAAGCGTGGACATAAGAAACGCAAGAAACGGACTTGAAACGTGAAAGTTATGAACATTTTTTTTAAACCCCAAAGGTATATTTATAAAACGATGTTAGACTTTATAAAAAGATTTCAACTAAAAACAATTAATATGGTAATTAGCTATAAAATTATATATGTTAGAAGCTACCCAATGTTATTAGTACTTATACGACCTTATATGGATTTAGATTGCACTCGATCATAACCGAGGACGTATTTTATGTGGATACACTTGATATCCCGCTCACCACAATGTGGAGTTTAGAGCCCTACAACGATTTACATGATTTTGGTTTTATTAAGGTTTTTGAGGTGAGAAACATGCCTTGTTATACAATTGGACATAAGTGGTTAAGTTTTACATTATGATTACATGTTGCCTAAGTAGCGATAACCCTAGTTGAGCCCATTATCTGAACGTCAGTTTACTGAATTGTGATCAGCGGGAATATAATGAATAGATCTATTGGGATTATGACATCCCCTCGTTCGGGTGATTAGCTATCACTGGAAATGAATGTATAACCACATGTCGAAACATAGGATGTTGCGTTAGAACATCATCACGGGCCAATGTAGGCCATTTATATGGTAAAAATAAATAATTTTCATTTATGTCCGAGCTTCAGTGTCATGAGCCAGGGCAACGTAATTACAATTATAATGATGTTTGCATCTGTTGCATATCATACACATAGGAAATCTTGTGGTCCTTACCAATATTTACGATTTATTATCAAACCTATGAATTCACCCACATAATTGTTGAAGTTTTAAAGCAATGTTAATTTCCATGATTGCCAATAACACGAGGGTTACAAGGATACTTGGTGGTTTTGATTTGGAAAATATCAAGCAATAAAGATTTGTCGCATTACATTTTGTATATTTGTTATGGGCTAGAAATCTTTGTAATTTGAACAAGTGAACAAGTGAAGCTTCGGGCTTATGTAACAAATACTTTGTTAAATCCAATGTATCGGTTTTAAACGACTTTTTGGTCGTTCTATATATATCTTGTGTTATTGATCATTGAAGTAACACGCCCCGAACCCTTATTCCGCTGCGACCCAATTTGGGGGTGTTACAATAACAGAAAATATTTTCTTACCGCATTACATCAAAATATTTAATGCATTAAAGTTATTTTTTACTAACAGGATTTTTTTTCTTCTAAAAACACTGGATATGAAAGATTGTTTGAATGATAACGTATCGAAGATAAAGGCACTGTTGTTAGATACAGATAAAAAGTTAAAGATATCATTGAATGAAAACCTAGAAGATAGTGATTTAAAGATGATTCTTGAAAAAAGACTTGGCTTCTTTAAGGAATTGTATCATCGTGACGTTGATAATGCTATGGTAGTTTCCATTAAGTGTAATGATCTTCCTGAAGAAGCTGTGAAAGATAACAAGGTTTTGAAAGAAAAAGATGATGTTCCTAAAAAAAGAAAAGATGTTGAGAAGGTGGTTGGGCTTGGTGGAAAAAAAAACAGTTCAGGTAACACTTTATTTTTGTTTTACATTTTGATGTGACTGATATAGGACAATAATGCAACATAAAACATTGTTGGATAAAAAAGACTATTAAACATATTTCATATTTCTTACTGCATTAAATCAAAATATTTACTGCATTAAAGTTAATTTTTACTAACAGAAAATATTTATTTTAAAAAAACAGGAAATGAATAAAGAAAAAGATGTTGAGAAGGTGGTTGATCAAAATCTAGATAAGCATGAAGCTGTGAAAGATAACAAGGTTTCTAATGAAATAGATGATGTTCCTGAAAAAGGAAAAGATGTTGAGAAGGTGGTTATTTTTGTTTTACATTTTGATGTAAATGATATAGGACAATAATGCAATATATAACATTGTTGGATAAAAAAGACTATTAAACAATTTTCTTACTGCATTACATCAAAATATTTACTGCATTAAAGTTATTTTTTACTAACAGAAAATATATATTTTTAAAAAACAGGAAATGAATAAAGAAAAAGATGTTGAGAAGGTTGTTCATCAAGATCTGGATAAGCCTGAAGATATTGAGAAAGAAAGTGAATTTGGAAACAACGTAGTAGAGAAGAATACTGAAGATCTCATCAAAGGAGCTGACGTGTGTGTTGAAATAAGCAAAAAAGAAGTCAGCAAAGGAGTTCTTGCCATTTATGAAGAACCATTGAAGGATTCAGAATCACAAACGTCAATCTTTGATAGTCAGCCAGAAGACTCACAACATGAGACACAAGATTCACAACCTGGAATGGAGATAGGAGCTGGAATACAAGAAGAAAATCATGAACCAGTTAAAAGTAATTAGCAATGACACCTTTATTTGTACTATTATTTAGCCTTTTATGTTATCTATTGAATTATAATCTTAAATGTATGTAATAACTCACAAAATCTTAAAACTTAACCTATTATTTTGGCTAGTAATGCGGTAACAATTTAAATTTTGGAACATGATAATTATATAACTAAAATGAACAGTAACTCTACTGCATCATAATGATTTTTAACTACTAATGCAGTGGAGTTAAGCTATGTAGTACAGTTATCTTCAACTGCATTACAACTTAGACACATTATGAAGCATAAAAAGTTGAAAACACTATGCTTGAATGGAGTATAACAATGATGCAGATATTATTTAATTCATTGCATTACTAGTTAAAAACATTATTCTACAGTGGATTATAACTAAAATGCAGTGAAGTATAACTGTAATGCAGTGAAATTATACTCTATGATGCACTAGTTAAAAACAATATCATGCAATTATTTATAAAATGTTTTTACTAAGTATTCTATAATTTGATTCTTTTATAACATATTGTGAAACTCTTGAAGAAGTTGATTTTCCTTCAATTGGACTTAAGGATATTGAAAGTTTAAAAGGTGCATGGAGGAACCTATTTGCTGAAAAGACTACAGTTCAAAATGTGAATGAAGATGATATGATATTACAAGACTCTCTTCTGAATCTTTCATTTTTATCTACACAAGAAGTTTCATGCTTGGAAATTGACACACAAAAGTCTCCTCAAATTCAAAAACAAGGTTTACAAGAAGAGTATCCTCAAATTCAAAAAAAAGGAATACCAAAATCTTTTCATAGTAACAAGTTGAAGTTACCAAAATATGTGTCGCCTGATGCACAAGCTATTGTGGAAAAACGACAAGAAGATATGATGACTGAAACTCGGATATTTCGTAGAAAAGAAATAAAAACATTTGATTCTATAAAGTCAAAATTAGTCAAAAAGAATGAAGGAATGGCTCAATGCATGAAAGAAAAGTCGATTGATGAAGAAAAAGGGAAAAGTGACAATTTCAAAGGTGGACATCCAACTGTTAAAAAGGAAACAGATTAAAAAAGCAATGGAGGGAGAGAAAAATGTTCCAAAGACGCGTGCTAAGAAGATAGATGCTTACAAACAAGATATAAAAAAGCCTCAAGTTAGAAAGCAAACAGCCGCTCAATTGGAAAAATTGAAAGAAAAAAAAAGCTAAAACAGTTAAACCGGCACCTACAAAACGAAAGAAGAAAGAACCAAATGACAATGCATCACCAATTAGTTTCATTCCTCCACCAGTTGATATTGAAAGTGAAAAGCGTCAAGGAAAGCCATCTAATTTTTTAGTGTCGCCATTTTATCAACGGAAAGTGATAATGCATGAACCAGTCTCTAAAGAAGGAAAGAAGTTGTGGAATACATTTGGAGTGACAATACACCTGAAGAGTAATTTATATTATACTGCATCAATGTGCTTATTCTGCTGCATTAATGTTCATTTCAAACATCACTTTTTTTTACTTCACTGCATCACTTTTTAATAAATCAATGCATCACAGTTATATTACCCACTACATAAAAGTTTATGTTATTTTCTTATATGCATCAAAGTATGTAT
The DNA here is from genome assembly GCA_026074375.1 of Tanacetum coccineum. NCBI lineage: Eukaryota > Viridiplantae > Streptophyta > Magnoliopsida > Asterales > Asteraceae > Tanacetum > Tanacetum coccineum. The sequence goes on along the minus strand of BQNB010149523.1, from coordinate 6,536 downwards.
TCCGCTGCATTAATTTTAATTTCAACATCACTTCTTTTACTTCACTGCATCACTTTTTAATAAATGAATGCATCACAGTTATATTACCTGATGCAAAAAATTTTATGTTTATCTAAAATGTACAGTGATATTATTTTTGAGAAAAAAAGGAGTTGGAATTGAATGCATCTGTTTCTGGAGCCTATACCCTGAAATTCAAGTGGCTTCAACCATAATAGACTTATGGACTCTCGTACTAAATAACGAAGAACAACACAGAGACAAGCTTTCAGATGATGGTAATGTATACTGTCATACGGTAATGATGGTAAGTATTTCACATATATAATAGATTTTATTTTAATGAAAACTATAACTTTTTTTATCGTTGATAATCACTTAATGTTCATAAAAACAGACTCATCACTCAGTTGAAATGGGAAAGGACTTGGAAGAACGAAGAAAAAATTTTGATGAAAATATTGATATTGTTTTGAAGCAAGCAAAATGGAAGAATTTCGATGATGTTAATTTGGTAAGTAGATTTATTATGAAATTTCATTGATAATTAATAATTTTTTTTGTATGAATTTAAATAATGCTAATTCATTTGAAAAAACTACAAGTTTTCTTTCCTGCGATTAAGATGTCAAAAAATCAAATCATTTCTATGTCATATGCTTTAATTTGAAGACTTCTGAAATCGAAATTATCGACAACACAGATAATGGCATTGATGATATAAAAACAAGATATGGTGGTTTCCCATATGCTCTAGTAAGTATAACTAAAAATGCTTACACTTGTATGTTAACTGCACTATAGTTCTATATTTACTGCATTATAGTTTTATAATTACTGCATTATAGTTCTATATTTATGACTAGTGCAATATAGTGTTATAATTACTGCAGCAAACAAATTCCAATGATCTAAATGTATATCATATTTTTCATAGATGGAATCATTTATTGACTACCTGGAAAGAAATAAATATCAAAATTGCTATGACCTTATACTAGCCGAACCTAAGCAAGTTGAGTTTTCTTGGAAAACAACATACAATTCTCACGACTGTGGGATTTTTATTATGAGGCACATGGAAACATATCTTGGTAAAGGTAATTTTTTACAAGAGTTAAAGAAAGAAGGACCAGGTCAGAAAGTACAGTTGAATATGTTGCGTGCCAAGTACATGGTAAAGATCCTTCTAATGAGCTTTAACGAAAAAAAGAAGACTTTGTTGAAAGAAGCACAAGCATACATGAAGGTAAAACCAAAGAGTTCTAAGATGCTTACGGGTAACAATGTTAGAGTGGATGAAGAATTGTGGAAGCGATTTAATGAGACCTTAATCAAGACCATTGATAACTGAAACATCTTTATTTTTAAGCCTATTGAATGATTAAAAATTTTAATTGTATTTCTGAATGTTTTTTATAGCAAGTCTTGTTGTATAACTGATTGTTTTCTATATCAAGTACTTGGCTTTTTAATAATCACTGTTATCTTTAATAGTCTACTGCATCACAAACAAATGCATTACTGCATCATAAAATATTACCATATTACTACATGACTATGTTGATCTAATTCATCATAGTTATGTTATCATACTCCAGTGCATTAATATGTTATTATAGTACATCGTAATGTATAATCTGTACAGTATCAGAATGTATAATGATACTTAATAACAATACTTTAATATGTAAACTGCACAATACTTTAATGCATCACTATGTAAAATTCAATGCATTAATATGTAAAATGCTGATATAGTATTGATTACCGCATTGGTAATAAGAGTTATATTAAGTACAATCATACATGTGCAAAAAACACTAATCGTTCACTGCATCACTTTGTAAAAGTCAATGCATTACTATATAAAATGCTACTTCATATCAGAAAACACTAAACAAACAAAAAACACAAAATGCTGTAAAACATTTAAAACTAGATAACACTGCATCACTTTGTAAAAGTCAATGCATTACTATATAAAATGCTACTTCATATCAGAAAACACTAAACAAACAAAAAACACAGTGATGCATTATGTCTCTCAAAAGAGAATATGTCTTGTAAGAAATGCTTGAATATCGAAACTGTAGTTATAGAGAATTTATTAAAAAAAAAAACTGATATCCTGCTCAATTACGCCTAGATCCGAGACCAGTTCTTGTTGGCGTCGCCTGAAGTGTTTTCTTGACTTTGTTGGATGGTTGCACTCGTTCATTTGTGCATGTCCTAGAATTATGACCTTCTTTATTTCTGCATTTACTACAAGTCCTCCTCTTTTCACTATTTTTAGCTGCTTCTTTTTCTATTTCAGCTTTTGACTTTCACCTTGAATGAACACCAGTTCCTTTATTTGAACTCTGATCTGGATTCCCTATAGTCTTCGAAGTTGGCTCCTTGACTCCAA
>BQNB010149522.1:4424-16158 GCA_026074375.1 Tanacetum coccineum | reverse complement strand
GTGTTCCCCATATTTCCATAAGTGTAAGTGTCAGTGCGCTTATGTGTGAAAATAAGAGAAATCTTATTTGCAATTGGTATTTGTTTTTCATAATAAAAACATTGCTTCATCAGAAAATGTTTTTCAAAGACATTCGACTTCTCAAACAACGACTACAGCTCTTTAAATAGAAAACGGGTCATTGTTTGAGGGGGAGAAAATGTCAAATTATCTTCTTCAGAAAGTCGTTTGATAAAAGGAATAAAGGTTTTTAAACAATAACGGAATATCATTTTTTAAGGAAAGTTAATTAAGTTTAGCTTATGAGTGCCTTAAATGTTATTTGTTTATGCCTTTTGAGAGAATATGTGCTTATTTAAGGTATTAGGTATTATAGTTAAAACCATAGGGACTAAATGTGCCAATGTATTATCTTATATATGCCTAAATATCCTTATAATTGATAAATGAAAAAGATCTCAAAGCTTAGGGGGTGAAAGTGTCAAAAACTAAAATTGTTTTATAACACTCCCACCCCTCCCCGTTTTAACACACACACACAAACCACACTTCATCTTTTTCTTTCCCAAAACCCTCTCACGATCGTCACCTCCCTCTTCTCGATCTCTAGACCATTTCGTGCTTAAGGTATAACATAAACAATGTTCCTTACACCCTAATGATCACTCGTCTCGAAGCAATTTGGTTTTTACAAAGTCTTGGTTTCGAAAACCCTAATATTCAAAATTAGGATTCTTAAAATTAAAACTGAGTAAAAACTCAAATTGATTGAGGGGTTTTGTTCCTCTAAGGATGTTAATGACTCATTTATAACATTTTTTAATATAGATAACATATGAGTTTGATTTGAGCGATTGTGTATGACAAATTGTGCGTATTTGATTTTTTGTTGAAAAGGATTGTAGGTTTTGCAATCGATAGATGTTAAATGTGACAATGAATGTGTGTATCCTTTAAAATACATATGTGAGGTGTTTGATTCTTGGGTATTTATGAATTTTTGGATTTGAATGCTCGTTTGAATTATTTTTCTTGAATCTGTGTTTGTAAGTTGCAAAAAATAATCTTGTGAAAGCTATGAGGCTAAATAATTGAATTGTGAAGTGGAAAACCACTTGAAAACTCAAATTAAAATTCAAAATTGATAAACCTTTCCGAATTCGCAATTTTAGTTGACCCCGAATTCGCAGCTCACAGTTATGAACAAATTGGCAGTTTTTAATAGTGTCCGAATTCGCAGATGATAGCTATACTTGAATTCATAATATTCCTTTAGTGTCTGAATTCGCAGTACGCTAGTAGTGTCCGAATTCGCAGTCTGATTTAGTACCCGAATTCGTAGTTCCCTTTCAGTATCCAAATTCGCAGTTTGCTTTAGTGTCCGAATTCGCAGCTTGGTTTAGGGTCCGAATTCGCAGGTTGATTTATGGTCTGAATTCGCAGTATCCTTTAGGGTCCAAATTCGCAGCATCCTTTAGTATCCGAATTCGCCGTACTCAATTGTGACCTAATTCGCAGTTTTCACCTAATCAACCAGATTCAATCATGCTTAATGGATACAAAAAGGCTAATTAACATAAACACTTAGACTCTAACCAGAAGATGACTTAAAACTTGTGTTAGGTAGCAAATTTAAAATTGATTATCTTTGGAATCTAATCAAGTTAAAATTGGATTAATTTAACTAAGCCAATATAAGTTCACTCTTTCCATGATTAGCTCTCTAAATATGTTTCCCAAATCCTAAAAAGGGTCTATATATACTTGTTTATATATATAAAATGTATCGACTCTTTCTTAGCAAAATCATGAGTATCACAAAACAACAACAACAAGCCCTTGACGATGCTCTCGTTCCACAAGAACAACGTCTATAGATTGGAAGTTGCAACTACAGATTGAGAACCATATTCAAGCCTAAAGAACCCACCTTTCAAGTTTCTTTGGATCACTACAAGTGTCCCTGCTATCTACATGCATGAATTCTGGACTTCTACCTCTTACCGTAAGCATTCCATCAGATTCAAGCTGAACACAAAGAGATATTCTTTTGATCTGGATACTTTCAGAAATATGCTTTAGATTTGTTCAAAACTTCCTGGACAACAATTTGTAGATCCTACATTTGAAGAGGAAATACTTACTTTCATGAGAGAACTTGGCTACCCCAGAAACATCAAATTAATGTCTGATGTCAAAGTTGATATTCTACCTCAACATTGGAGAACATTCGGAACTATCATAAACAAATGTCTTAGCAGTAAAGTAACTGGAATCGATTCACTTCGTCTCTCTAGGGCTCAAATCCTTTGGGGTTTATATCACCAGCAAAAAGTTGACTATGCCTACCTCCTATAGGAAGACCTAGTTTTTCAAATCGAGAACAAGGAATCATGGAAGAACAAATACATGTTCAACCCAAGATTCACCAAAGTCGTCATCAATCATTTCATGTCACAAGATCAATCCATTCCAAGAAGAAACAAAGTGGACTGGCACATGGCTAATGATGATCTTATTCTCACTACCATGAGATTTATCCCTCAGCATGAAGTTGTCCAAAAATATGGTGCCATTCTTCCTAATAACTTAACCACTCAAGCAATGAAAGAATCTGAAGCGTACAAGACTTACTATGCTTTTGCTACCGGAAAGGCGATTCCAAAACCGAAGTATGTACGTTAAACTACCAAGGAGAAGATTATACAAGCACCTAAAGCTTCTTCCGGTAAAAGAATCAAATCTGCTGCTAAGGTGACTAAATCATGAAAGAAGAAGCAACCTGCTCAAGGATTGGAGACTCTATCTGAGATAGCCCTGTCTGAAGCTGAATAGATGAAGATTGCTCTCGAAAGAAGCATGACATAACAACACAACTCTCATGCCAGCGGTTCAGGTGCATATGAAGGAGTTGGTGTTAAACCAAGGGTTCCCGATGTACCAACATATGGATCTGATAACGAGCATATCTCTTGGAAGTCTAATGAAGAGGAGGATGATGATGAAGTATCCGTGAATGATGATGATGATAACAATGATGATGATAATACTGATATTGATAATCAAGACGATGAAGGATAGGAATATGATGAACATGATGATGAAGAACAAGGTGATGATGATGAGCAAACTGATTCAAACAACGATGGTGATAACTTCGTTCATCCCAAATTTTCCACTCATGATAAAGAAGATAAAGAAGAAGATAGCTTTGATCCTCGGGTTTAAACACCTTCCCATGTTGAATCCACTGATGATGAAGAAATTCAAGATGCAAATGTTGAGGGAGATAAGATAAATGAAGAAGAGACAAATGAAGAAGCATAAGTGGATGCGTTATACAAGGACGTGAACGTCAATCTGGAGGGAAGAGATACTAAAATGATAGATGATCCACGCATTATCGTTCAAACTACTCAAGTAATAGAAGACACTCATGTGATCATAACTCCGGTATATCTAGAAGGTCAACAACAGAGTTCTTCTGTGTCATCTGGCTTCGTTTCAAACATGCTCAACCCCAGTCCAGACACATGTATTGACTCTTTATTTAATCTAAACACTGGGTCAACTTCACTAGTAGATGTTCTGGTTACTACTTTTGCTGAGCCACCTCTGTTATCTACAACAACTCTTCCTCCACTACCCACTCCTCTCATCACACATCTACAACAAACACCAGTTCCTACACCAGCAACTGTTCTAAGCTCCTCCCTATAAGATATTCCTAATTTTGGCTCTTTATTTAGGTTTGGCCATAGACTAAAAACTTTGGAAAACAACTTCTAAGAGTTTAATCAAACAAATCAATTTGCTGTGGCAGTTTCTTTAATTCCCGGCATTGTTGATGCGTACCTTGCCAACAAGATGCATGAAGCCGTCAAAACAGTTGTTCAATTACAATCCGAAAGACTCAAAGATGAAGCCTAAGCTGAAAATGCAGACTTCCTCAACAAACTTGATGATAACATTAAGAAAATAATTAAGGATCAAGTCAAGGAACAAGTTAAAGCTCAAGTCTCTAAGATTTTGTCGAAAATTGAGAAGACTGTCAATGAACAACTAGAAGCTGAGGTTCTGACTCGTTTATCCAATGAATCTAAGACATCTCATGCTGTAGCCGCCAACCTATCTAAATTAGAGCTGAAGAAGATTCTCATAGACAAGGTAGAGAGCAATAAGTCAATCCACAGATCTGATGAACAAAAGAATCTCTACAAAGCATTGGTTGACGCTTACAAAAGTGACAAGCTCATACTTGACACTTATGGAGATACTTTTTCGTTTAAAAGATGTAGAGATGATGAGGATAAAGACGAAGAACCCTCCACTAGATCAAACAGGGGGTCCAAGAGAAGAAGAGCTGGAAAAGAACTATAGTCTACTAGTGCACCAAAGGAAAAGACCTCCAAGACAACTGTCAAGTCAACTAAAGGGTCCAAATCACATCACAAGTCTGCTGGCGAATCTACTTAAGCAGAGGAGCCAATGCACACTACCAAAGATTTGAAAGAACCCGCACATTAGAAGTTCGAAACAAGAGTTACTAAAGATCAACTGTAAACCCCCGTATTTAAGGTCACTACTATTTCTAATCTCATAATTAATTTATAAATTTTAAACAAGTTACTTTTATTTACATCTAGACATTTTATTGAAATCGTCGTTTTAATTAAATTCAAGCTATGCTTAAAACAATTATTCGTCTTGAACCTTACGTAAATTAAACTTTTCAGAAAAGTATTCCGTTTAATGTAGAATTATTTTTTATTCTATTCGTCTTTGACTTGTGGTTTCACCTTAACTAACGTTTTATTTTACGTTGATACACGTTAGCATCAATACTACCTACTATCTTAAAAATATATTTTTTTTTTTTTTTTTTCTTACTAAACATCAAAGTGTATAAAAAATTTCAAAAACTCAATACTAATCACAACCACCTTTGGCTGGCGTTGGGCACAATGGGAAGCAAGGTAGGTCACTGTGTCCTAGTCACTTGCATGTATGTTTCTTACAAAACCAAGATTTCTCCTCATTTCTCCTATAGTTTAATCAAGTTTTACATACATCTCTTGTTTTCCCTCTCCTTGCCGTGAGCTAAGACACCAAGAACCACAAAGATATCAATTTTCTTCAATCACAATAATACTAGTTAAACCATAACTCTTGTAATCCATTTCCTAATATTTAATTTCCATACTAAAATTCCAGTTTATAACCAACTACTTAGGGGCTGAATTAATTCAGTATTACTTAGAGTTATTGCATGGTCAAGGAAATGATGTCCTAGTAAAGTTGGATCTATGGCTAGGAAAACTTTTTGTTAATAACTTTTTGGCGTGATATTTATAGTTAGCCATCTTTCTTACTTTTCCTAAATTTTTATTTTATGACTATTTTGATATTATTACTGCTATTAAAATTATCTCTGCGGGTATGGGATCTGTTTCAGGATATGTGTTGTGGTTGCATAAGAGTTGATTGTGTTGTTATAAGTTCAGGAAATAGGTGTGGTTGTGTTTATAGTGATGTTTTGAAAACAGTAGCAAATCATCGTTGTTTCTCAAAATTTGGCTTAGGGTTCTGTAAAAAAAATGTCGTGGGTGGATAGATATATGTCTTGGCATGATGTGATAGTTGGATGGTCAACCAATTATTATTATTGAGTGACATATGGTCAAAATACTAAAATGGGTCAGTTCTGGACTTCTGTTTAGAAAACGTATTAAACACCAGGTTTATGAGTTAAATGTTTGGGTTTTAAAGCATGGGTAAATACTAGACATCATAAGAAGCTTTTTTAGCACTTGGCACTCACATGCCATTTCTATCTTAGATTGGAGGTTTTGATTTTAAAATGCAAAAGTAAGAAATTCAGTCAACTCTTCTGTTTGGACTTTGGTGTTAGTAAAAGATCTAATTCCCATGGATTGGTAATGGTTGAGTGATTGGCTTAATGTTTTTGAAACTAGAATTAAGTGCTTTTCTAGGGTGAATACTTGAGTTTTAACATTTATAGATTGGTAGATACTAGTGCCCTAACTTGTGTTATGCATGATTTGCGACTTTTACGTATTGACTAAATGACCTTTGTGTAGCTAATCATACCTAATTGGAATTAGACGGTGAAATATAAAAATTTGGTAGATGTTTAATTACATATAAGAACAGGTCATATGTCAATTTGGGAGTCAAAATACTTTAGTTAAGTCAAGAATCCATGTTGCGCATATCTTAGGAACATATCCTATATTCGTCAAACTTTTCTTACGTATTATTTTTACTTGTATATTATACTAGGCGCGTCTGTTTTTTAAAAATTTTTTAGGGTGGTTGGGCGTAAGGGATTTTATCTTGTTCAAGACTCTATTATACTTATGATCTCTTTGATATCTCGGTGAGTTCATAGCCTCGCATTTCTACTTATAAAGGTTTTCATAAACCCCGCGAGGGAGATACATGCTAGTTTTATAAATTAAACACAAGTGATTTATGGTTGCTGGACCCGATTGTGAACTAATTGCATAAGTATTCTATTGCAGAATAGAAATGGCCCCTCTAAATTTCATGCACTGTTTAATTGCCTATGATGGTGTGAGCGCTAGTACATTAAGTGATTATTGGGCAGCTGATCTGCCTGGCTGGGGTTGTGACATCAATGGCTGCGATCACCCCTAAAGGACATTTTGTATGAGTAATTTTCTTAGGTTTATTGCAATATTACTCAGTCTGTAGGGGGCATGTGATTTACATATTTATACTATGTTGGTTAAGGTTTCAGGTGGCATGCAGACTTAATGATTAGTGATTAAAACTTGTTTGATCCACAAGTTTTCGATGATTGAAAATACTTGTGTTTCACTTTTTATTCACAAAAACTCTATGGATTCACTCAACGTTTTTGTTGACTTTTTAGCATGTTTTATCTCAGGTAATCAAGGTTGATGGCTTGGAGTGGCAGACGGAGTTAGCGTGAAATGTTTTGATTAAAACTTGTTTTGGTTCCATTCATCAAAAACACTTGGTGTTATGATTTTAAAACTTTGTATGATGTGGTATGGTGACAATCTTGTGGACCAACTTTAGACTCTGATCTTTCATGAATGGGACAATGTTATGTTTCAAACGTCTCTTTTGAGTCGTTCTTTATATTCTTATGTTGTTGTGCTATGATTTAACACCCAAACTGTTGGTTCCGCTGCGATGAAATTTGGGGGTGTTAAAGATTGGTATCAAGAGCCTAAGGTTATAGAGAACTAGGTCGTTTTTCAAAAACCTAAACTATAACTTTTTCTTCGCGCGCTAAGACTCCTAGCTGGCGCCTCGTACACAGTCAAGTTATGATTCTTATTTGATGACTTATGCAATTTCGGCGTGCATGCTATTAAAATTTTATTCGAATAAATATTTTGATTGTTAAGAATATATCGATTATCATGCTTATTCGAAAAGGCATTGGAAAATATTTGCTTTAATTACCATAAATATGTAATTCTTGTTCATACATATATTTATTCATCATATTTGGTGTATTATCGATCATCACGGTTTCACTTTCATGGAGCATCATAATGATTTGCATATTTGCTATAAGTTATTATTTATAATATTTTTAATATAGTGCCTTAAGAAATTTTTTTGCGTGATTCTTAACGTTTATCATGGCAAATCTAACTCCTAATCATGTTGGGATCTGTCCCGATGACAATCCTGAATGAGCAACCTGAGCTCTGCGCCCGAGAGCTCGACCATTTAAATATGTTTAGCACCTCACCAAATTCCTCAACCAGAGGGAAACCATGACCGGATGGATACTCGAAGATGTTGAAGAAGAAGAAGAAGATGAAGAGATCAGAGATGGTAGGAAGAAATAGTGGAAGAAAATAATGATGATGATGATGCTGAGGTATTCATCCCCTTATGAGGAGGATGATCTCCCTTCAAACCTACCACCACCAGATTCAGACACCGAGTCCGAGGATACGGCAGTTGCTCCTACTCCTGATGATCATGAGTAGGGGGATGATGCTGCTACTGTTGGTACCATCACTAGGAACCCATTCTCCTGTGCGGCCCTTTATTCTGGGTACATCTTGTGGGTTTATGGACCTTCTCGAAGGTTTTGGCTCCTGGACCTTACAGCAAGAGGATGTCCAAACAATCTCTACATCAGCAAAGTCAAGGCCTTTGTCAAAAAATGTGTTGACCGGGCTAAATTGAACACGCAACCTGAAAGGATCAGTTGTGATGGACAAGTATTAGGCAGATTTCGACAGTGATTTAAGGAGGTCAAATTAAGGGTCAACATGCACTCAGGCGGAATGTGTTGCACGTTGGAAGATCAAGTTCGAGAGTTAGTGAAGGGAGACCGAGAAGAAAATAAGAAGTTGAAGATGATGTTAGAGTTCTATCGAGGGATTTTGATCGCTGGTATGGCACCACCATAATTGAGTCATGTATGTCTTTGAGTGTTTGAATGGTACTACATCCGTTTTAGACATACCGTGAAAGACCATATGTGGCACATACTACTACATTGAATCCTGTTGTTTCGTACTGACTTGATGATCCTTCTCACTGTCTACTCGTCGTCCTCGACATGTTGATACATATTCATGGTTAGAGATCGCCTGCCACTAGAGATGTGGCGGATGATGCTGCTACTACAGTGCCCATAGCCCATTCACATCCAACTGGATCCCCATTATCTATATGTATGTGTAGGATCATTGTAGTCTCTTTATTTTGCTATCACTAAACCTGGGCATGTCGATTTTTTGACTTGGTACTTTACTGATTGTAATGACTTTGGTCATAATTTTGTGGTAAACCATGCAACCTTCTGTATATTCTTTTGTGATGGACGAAGAATTACTATCTTTGATTATCTATTATGATGTGTTGTGATTTCTTTGGGCTGTGATGTAATTTACATGTGTGATTATGCTGTTTGCTTTGAATTGATTGCTTTATACAATGTTTTAGTTATACCATGTTGAATAATCATTGAGTTTTCTTCATGCTATGACAGATCATGCGCAAGAATGTGAACCAAGCCGCCATTTGAGAAGCTTGTTTCTGCTTAGGGTTGTGCAGCACTTGCTCAAGAACGTGCTACAAGAGAAAATACTAATGGAGCCGGCGAACCCGGCGGTAATATCAGGGGAAATGCTCAAGGTCAAGGTGGGGCACCACCTGCTCGTGAATGTACATACTCAAGTTTCATAAAATGTAACCCCACTAGTTTCCACGACAACGAAGGTGCTGTTGAGTTAAGCCGTTGGTTCGAGAAAACGGAAAGTGTTTTCTGCATCAGCGAATGTGCAAAGAGAAACAAGGTAAAGTTTGCCGCATCTACACTTCAGGGTCGAGCCCTAACATGGTGGAACTCTGAAGTCGCCACTTTGGGGCTTGAGGTGGTTAATGCAAAGTCTTGGAATGATATGAAAATAATGATGAGAGAGGAATTTTGTCCGCCAGAAGAGATACAAACGGAGGGAAGTTGATGTGGAACTGAGGGTTGAAAAGATTTCCAATATTGCTGCTTACACCCAAAGGTTCAATGAATTGGTCCTGCTATGCCCGGAAATGGTTCTGAGAGAAAAGAAGAAAGTGGAGGCATACGTACGTGGCTTGCCTGAAAACATTAAAGGAGAAACAACTTCTTCTAGACATGTTGTTCTTAATGAAGCTGTCCGAATGGCTCATACCTTAATGGAGCAGAAGCTACAAGCCAAGGCTGAAAGAATTGCTGAGAGCAATGATAAGTGATTAATTACACATATCTTTTACCTCTAAAAACGAGCTTAAATGACCAAAAACAGACAAAAACTGCCAAATATATGTTTGTTTTGCATTTGTGTTGTGCAGGAAGTGGATATCAACAAAAAGACAGAAAACCAAGCCAAAATGACAAAACTGAGCATGGAATGGAAAAGACTGTGCAAAATCAAGGCCAAAGTCCAAAAATGCCAAAGTCAGAGTCATAAAGACGATATAGCAGTCAAACCGGAGCAGGAATGAAGAATACCTATTGGATGCCATATTCGGTAACAAATTGATGGGGCCGGGAATGCACAATTCAATAGTATAATTATGAAGACTGTGAAGACCAAATGGGCCCTCAATCAATTACAACAGCCCATTTGTGTGCAATTGACAAAGACTGTGAAGACTTTGAAGGCCCAATCCTAGCCCAGTTACAGCCAATCTCAGCCATTGTACACACAAAACCCACTTCATAACCTTATTGGGCTTGAAAAAGCCCAATAACCAAGCCTGTACTTTATTGGGCCTTAAAAAGCCCAATAACTTAAGCCTAAACCTTATTGGGCCCAAACCCAAACCCAGTGGGCCCAATACAAGCCCAATACAAACCCAAGCCCAACAAAAGCCCAAAATCCTTTTTTATAAAACTTTAGGGGCTAAAATTGCCAAGTTTGAAAGTTGTTTTATAAAGAAAAATAGAAAAATAAAACACAAGGGCTGAAATTGCAATTTTCCAAAAATACTTTTTACCCTTTTTAGTTATAAAACAGCAGGGACCATTTTTGCAATTTGCCCTAACTCTTTTAAATCTTTTAGTTATAAACCACAAGGGCCAAATGTGCCACTTTCTAAACTTCATTATAACTGAATTTCGGCCAAATATGAAATGAAAAGAGAAAGAAAGGTGAGGGGCTGTTCTTGCCTCTTCCCCAATCTTCTCTTTTAAACCCTGTAACCAACCATCGTACCCGCCAAAACCCAAACCACCATTTCCCCATGGTTTATGGCCAAAACCACCTCCCTAGTACACTCTACAGCCATCCCTCACCATTTCCCACCTTACCCTGCCCCATTTACCCCTCCCACTTGGAAAACACTCAACCCGAGACCCCATCAATGGTTGAGATGGTGTATAAGAACCAACGAAGGGCTAGGATTGCTGGGATTGCTTCCTACTCTCACAAGAAACACAGCCCAAGACAAAGAAGAGCCAAGAGACTGCTATATAAGGGAAAAGACCAAGCCAAAGTCGACACAACCTAAGCATAACTCTTTTCACATGAATAGTTGGTCAAACTACCGCTCTGGATTGGTAATGCTCCTACTAGAATGCCATTAAGCATCTTCTCAAGATACTTGCTTTTGGATGATATTTTCAATTGGTTGAGTTATATTTGTTTCTTCACATCTTGCAGAAGCAAAAAGTAGTTGGTTCTTACCCTACGGAGCTTGGGATCATGAAGAGATTTTGGAAATACTTATTAAACCGTGAGGTTGTATGATTACTGTAATTATAAAAATATGTGCTATATATTGGGAGTAATTTGACAGACGTTTGTGTGTAGGGCATAGATGAAGATATCTTGTGGGCATCCATTTCAAATAACTCCTTGATATGTATTGCTGCTCTGTTAAAGCAATGTTCATTTTTAGTTACAGGAAAGGTACTATTGTACTCTTCACATCATAGTAAATACAGTTTAAGTCCATATATTCAAAATTGGTCAAAGTGGGCTATATTTAATTGCTAATGGGTACAAAAAGCAGTAAAAGACATGTGTCGAATGGTTTAGAATTAGAAGTAGCTTAAAGTATTTGCAAATGCTTATAACCTTCTAAATTTTGTTTATTCAAATTATCATTTGTATAGCAGTTTGGTCAATCATAACAAAATATAACAGTTTTATAGTTACATTTGAAATTTAAAAAAATGAACAAAAAATGTGCCCATCTATAGAAAATA
>BQNB010149521.1:0-16158 GCA_026074375.1 Tanacetum coccineum | reverse complement strand
AGTAAAATACAAATTACCTCTTGGCTTAGATGGTAATCATTGTTGCATCTAAACCATAGGTCATGAGTTCAAACCTTGCCAATTCTAATATTTTTAGAAAAATTTCAAAATTTAATGCAAAAATAATTATGAATCCGAAAATTAAATGCAAAAATAATTATAAATTCGAAAATTATTTAAAATTATTGTCTTATATGTGTCATGTCATCGTTGTTTGCGCCATGTCATAGTTGAGGTGGCGTTGAGTCACTATTTCATATTAATCCAGTCATAGTTAGCCATATATATAAGTGATATATATATATATATATATATATATATATATATATATATATAAGTATATAGAAGATTTTACATAATTTTATAGAAAAAGTTATTAAACAGTTCTTTATAAGCACGGGGTTAAAAACTAGTTATCACTACAACAACATAATTTCATTTTACACTTTTTAAAGTTTTTTTTAATTACATTATTATTGTTTTTTAAATTTTCATTCTTAGTGGATTTCTACCCATCAACTAGAAGGGTAAACACAATAAAGAGAAAGAACAACTGAAACATAGAGTGAATTGGTGACTTGGTCACCTGGACATTTAGGGGTGTTCACGATTCGGGTAATACTCACAAGAACAGAAAATTAAAACCAAGCCGAATCGGTGAAAACCGATCGAATTTGTAATCGAACTGAATTTCTTAAAAGGAACCGAATTGATCTAGATGTTCGGTTTCGTTTTATATATAAGGTTTTAGCAAAATGTCAACCGCGCCGAACCGAAAACCAAATTAATATAAATATAGATTTTATATATTTATATACATAAAAGGATCCTTAAAATATTTTTCAAGTATAAGTAAAACACTTTTTAAACTTGAAATTCTTTTTCGGGCAAATGGCACAAAAAGGCACTTAACTTGAGGTCTTTTTCCAATCAAGGTACTCTACTTTTTTTTCTTGCACAAAAAGGAGGTCAACTTCTTTTTTTAGCCGATTTAGGTTTTTTTTGTCACTTTTCGTTTAAAAACTAATGATCATTTCATTATTTCCTAAATGAATCTTTTATGAAATTTGAGGGTTTTTTCTTATGAAGATTATAACTCTAAAAACGCATACAACAATGAAAAGTGCCTGCAAATCATTGTTATAACGGCCATTCTATTGGTATGAACAACGAAATAATTGTTTGAATGAAACTGCTTATTTGAGAGAAGCAAATCATTGGCAATAAGCAGTCTAGCTAACTAAGCAATCCCAAACGCTCCCTAATAACATAAGCAAATCAATCAATTTCTATGTAAATGGCATGTATTTAAAGTTCTGCATACTATATCTTCAAAATCACTTAATCAAACAAAGCATAGCGTTCCTTCTCAAGCAAAGTCACCAATAATAGACAACCATATGATATGCTCCACACCACTCTCATCATCATCAGCATCAAAATCATGCCATTCATAACACTCACTGCTACGTGAATCTCACTCGAGTCAACAAGCAATGTGAGCAAAGCAGCCATCATTGCTAATATATAAACCCCGAAAATGGGAACTGCGACCACGTATGGGGTTTCAGGACGACAAGGGTTCATTAACGACTCGCGTTAAGCCGGTTCACTTTCTCAAATAACCTGAACACGAATCCTTCTATGGACTAGATCCTTTGCAACTTCAAATCATTCTTAAACTTTTTAATAAAATCATAAGCCCTTGAATCAACTTCCACGTCATCATCATCATCCTCCTCCTGCACCATCATCACCGTCTTCTTCACCCTCACAGTCTCCAGCCGACGAGCATCCACCGCCGACACATCATCATAATAATCATCCTTAAACCCTACTTTCAAACTCGCTGAATTCTTCATCTTCGTTGACTTTTTATTGTCAACTAGCTTACTGTACACGTACGTCATCCATACTCTCAAACTCATCTCGACACCATTTTCATCCAAGATCTCTTCATGGGTCGGTTTAGAATCTAAAAGGGTATCCTTAGTTTTAATATCTTAAACCTCGCCGGAAAACTCCACCACTTCGCCGGAATATTTATCACTGAAATCATAATGGGTAGCTATATTATCTGTTGGTTGATCAAAGTCAAAGTGTTGGTAATGCATAGGTTGGTTGAATACATATTGTGTAGCAGCTAGTTCTATAAGTTGTTTTTTTAATAAACATCTACTGTTTTATACATATTGTGTAGAGAAGAAACGCATACAACAATGGAAAGTGCCTGCAAAGAGAGTTATAACGGCCATTCTTGCTTTTCATTTTCTCAGATTTTGATACAAGCTCAAAGAGATGTAAAAAAGTCAAAGTAAAAAGTCAAAATTATGTTATAGAGTTTTGGCGGGAAAAGTAATTTCAACCCAAAACCCTCTATAAATACCCATTTCACTTTGTAATTCATTTTCCATCATTCATGTTGTAAAATTCTTCTCTCTAAACTCTTTGTAAACGTTCCATAACACATCAATCCAATAACAAATCATTTGCATATCTTGTTTCTATTTTCTATAGATTTCTAGATGATTTGTGCCATTGAGGCTTTGTTCTTTATTTCTATTTGATTTCTAGAACAAGTTTGTTTCAATTGGTATCAGAGCTGCCTTCCTGGCAACTCATATCATTTCTACCATTTTCTGTTACAGAGTTAGTTTTACGGTTACAAATTCTGTTATTCTGTTACACCACCATCGTTCTTGATCTTTTGATCAGCCATCACACAAAGTCAATTCCGGTCATCCTAGACCATCTGTCCAATCTAAAACACGTTATCAGTTGTATTTGGTCCATTTCCATTTCCAAAATACGTTAGTTAGGAAGTGTGTGGTCGTAATTTGTTTTGTGTGGTGAAACAGAGTTGTTGAAAAACAGTTAGTTGTTATAACAGAATTATAACCATGGTTAACACAAGAAATGAAAGTCTTACTCCTCTAATTACCTTGGAATATTTACAATAATAGTTGCAACAACTACAACAAACCATTTCAACTGTGTTGACTAATCAGTCTGTGGTCAATATAGAGATACAAGCTTTGAAGAATGGGGAAGGAACTAGCAATGGGAGAGGATCACATACACATAACACTCAGTATGGGAGGTTGTCTAAAATTAAGTTTCCAAAATTCCATGGAGAGGATGTTAAGAGATGGGTGTATAGATGTAAGCAGTTCATTAAGATTGATGAAATTGAGGAAGAAAGAAAGGTAGAATTGGCTTCTATGTATTTGTATGATCAAGCTTTAGTTTGGCACCAATAATATGTTAAGAAGTATGGGGATAGAACACCATGGGAGATGTCTGAAGGTGAAGTGGTTAAGAGATTTGATGCAATTTATAAAGATCCTATTATTGACCTAAATAATTTGAAACAAAAGGGTTTTGTGCAACAATATCAGGAAGCATTTGAGTCTTTGTTGAATAGGGTGGAATTGAATGAAGCTTATGCTGTTAGTTTGTTTACTGGAGGTCTGAAGAAGGAGGTTAGCATGCCAATCAGGATGTTTAAGATCACCAACTTAATTGATGTGTATGCTATGGCCAAAATGCTAGAAGCTACCAATGTAGTGCTTAAGCCAAGGTATAATTCATCCTTACTACCTACTTCCAATTTTGTCTCTAATTCTATTAATAAGCCTGTAATTGCACCATTTAAGTCAACCAATGTGAATGAGGTTAATCAAAATGTGTCAAAGATTGGTGGTAATAGACCCTATAGGTTGACTCAGAAGGAATTAGAGGAAAAAAGGGCAAAAAATCAGTGTTTCTATTGTGATCAAAAGTACTTTCCTGGTCATAAGTGCAGTGGACAATTGTATTCCTTGGAAGTAGTGAGTGAGAATAATAATGAGTTAGTAACAGAAGTAGAAGGTGAAATATTTGAGGATTGTGTGGAGGAGGTATTGATAATTGATTCTACTCCACAAACTTCCTTGAATGCATTATCTAGCCTTAATTCCTTTCAGACCATGAGGGTTAAAGGGATGTTTAGGAAACACACTTTACACATATTGGTAGATTGTGGTAGTACTCATAATTTTTTGGATCTTAAAACTGCTAAGAATTTGGGTTGTAAGTTTGAAAGTACTATACCATTGCAAGTTTCTGTGGCTAATGGTCAAAATACGCTTAGCTGTTTTGAATGTAAGAACTTTCAGTGGAGCCTGCAAGGGGAAACATTCACTAGTGATGTGATGTTGTTGCCTTTGGGGGATGTGAAATGGTTCTTGGCATACATTGGTTAGCAACTTTAGGAGACATTTAGTGCAATTTCAAGAACTTAACTATGAAGTTTGAGTACAATGCAAGAAGAATGGTGCTGAGAGGAACAAAGAATTCCACAGTCCATTGGACGCAGGGGAGGAATGCAAGTAAAAGTGGTCAAATTAGGCAAGCAGAACTGGCTTCTATGGTATTGTGTGTTTATCCAGTGAGTTTGTGGAAAATGGAGGAAACAGTAATAAGTGTGGCCAAAGAAGTGGACGAAGTTTTAGCTAATTTTGAAAAAGTATTTGAAGTACCTACTAAACTTCCACCATAAAGATCCCATGATCACCAAATTCCCCTTATGTCAAACACTTCTCCAATAAATGTGAGACCTTACAGACACCCTCCAAATCAAAAAGATGATATTGAATTGATGGTAAAAGAGTTACTAGAATCAGGAGTGATTAGAGCAAGCCAAAGTCCCTTCTCATCTCCTATAGTAATGGTTAAAAAGAAAGATGGGTTTTGGAGAATGTGTGTTGATTACAAACAGCTGAATAAGTATACTGTGAAAGATAAGTTTTCCATACCAGTTATTGAGGAGCTTATTGATGAGCTTAATGGGTCTTTAGTGTTTTTAAAGTTGGATTTGAGGTATGGTTACCACCAAATTAGGATGTGTGAGACTGATATTTGTAAAACTGCATTTAGAACACATGAGAGGCATTATGAGTTTTTAGTCATACCTTTTGGCCTAACCAATGCACCCTCAACCTTTCAATCCCTTATGAACACAGTGTTTAAACCTTTCTTGAGGAAATTTGTGTTGGTATTTTTTGATGACATTTTGATATACAGTAAGAATAAGGAAGAGCATTGTAAGCACTTGGCATTGGTACTACAAGTCATGCAGGATACTACATTGTTTGCTAAGAAGAATAAGTGCTCTTTTGATGTGTCTCAAGTTGAATACCTTGGTCATATCATCTCTGCACAAGGAGTATCTACAAACCCTGCCAAGATTGAAGCTATGCAGAAATGGCCTACCCCTACTACCATCAAGCAGTTAAGAGGATTTTTAGGCTTAACTGGTTATTACAGGCGATTTATCAAGAACTATGCAATTATAAGCCAACCACTCATAACTTTACTTAAAAATAATGCTTTCAAGTGGAATGAGTCAGCTGAAATGGCATATCAACAATTGAAAAAGGCTATGATGGAAGCACTAGTTCTGGCATTACCTAATTTTTCTCAAGAGTTTGTGGTGGAAACTGATGCTAGTGGAACTGAGCGTTCTTGTGTTAAAAAGGCACTTTAAGATTAGAACAGACCATTTCAGCCTTAAGTACCTGCTAAATCAAAAGTTGACTACTTCCTTTCAATTGAAATGGCTTCCTAAGCTTTTGGGGTATGATTATGAGATCCTCTACAAAAAGGGCAATGAGAATGTGGTGGCTGATTCCTTATCTAGAGTGAATCAAAGTGGGGAATTGTTACAAATGGCAGTGTCTCATGTGGCAAGTGATGTTCGAGAGAAGGTCAAAGAAAGTTGGAACAATGATGTTGATACTCAAAACTTGATTCAAACATTGTTAAACCATAGTTACAAAGGCAATACATATACTTGAACTGATGGTGTACTGAAAAGAAAAGGAAAAATAGTGGTGGGTGGTAATGAAGAACTAAGAAAAGAGTTGATCAAGCACTTTCACAATGAGACAATTGGAGGCCATTCTGGTGTACATGTTACTACAAAGAAGATCAGTGCATTGTTTTACTAGAAAGGTCTTGAGAAGATGGTTAAGCAATGGATTAGGGAATGTGATGTATGTCAAAGACAAAAACCTGATTTAAGTGCATACCATGGTCTAATATAACCCTTACCTATACCAGAAAGAATTTGGACATAGATCACTATGGATTTCATTGAGAAACTACGTATGTCCCATGGGAAGTCAGTTATTCTTGTGGTAGTTGATAGGTTAAGCAAGTATGCCCACTTTATGGCTCTATCTCACCCTTTCAGTGCTAGTCAAGTGGCTCAGGTTTTTTCTGGATAATGTGTACAAATTGCATGGGTTGCCAGAATCAATCATAAGTGACAGGGATTAGGTGTTTATAAGAAATGTTTGGAAAGCCTTGTTCTTAGAATTGAATGTGAAACTCAAGCTATCAACTGCTTACCACCCACAAATAGATGCCAAACAGAGGTGGTAAACAGGTGTTTGGGTTGTTATTTGAGATGTATGTGTGGAGATAAACCAAAAGATTGGGTGAAATGGCTGCCATTAGCTGAATTTTGGTACAACACAAACTTTCATTCAGCCATTAATCCTACTCCTTATGAAGTTGTGTATTTCCAAACACCCCTATCCATATTCCTTATGTTCCTGGTGATTGTAAAGTGGAAACTCTAGATAGGACATTGCAAGCAAGGGAAGAAATGGTCAGTCTCCTTAGGTTTCACTTGAAAAGGTCCCAAGACAGGATGAAATATCAGGCTAATAAGCATAGGACAGACAAACAATTTGAGGTTGAAGATTGGGTTTATTTGAAATTGCAACCACATAGGCAAGTGTCAATCAGGCAAGGTCATCAGCACACGTTATCTCCTAAGTACTATGGGCCATTTAGAATTAAGGAGAGGATTGGGGAAGTGGCATACAAGTTACAGTTGCCAGATCATAGTCAAATTCATTCAGTCTTCCACATCTCTCAGCTTACAAAATGTCATGGAAAAGATCACCACATGGGAGTCTTGGGAAGATGGTTTGCTGGAATACAAATCCATGGCCATACTGGAAAGGAGGTTGGGTAAACAAAACAATAGGTCAGTTATGTTTGTACTCACTCAGTGGACTAATAGACCAATTGAAGAAGCTACTTGGGAGATCTATGCAGATTTGATTGCAAGGTTTCTAGGATTTGATTCAGCTCCTTGGGGACAAGAAGGCTTTCAAGGGGAATGAAATTGATACAAGCTCAAAGAAATGTAGAAAAGTCAAAGCAAAAAGTCAAAATTCTGTTATAGAGTTTTGGCGGGAAAAGTAGTTTCAACCTAAAACCTTTTATAAATACCCGTTTCACTTTGTAATTCATTTTCCATCATTCCTGTTGTAAAATTCTTCTCTCTAAACTCTTTGTAAACGTTCCATAACACATCAATCTAATAACAAATCATTTGCATATCTTGTTTCTATTTTCTATAGATTTCTAGATGATTTGTGCCACTGAGGCTTTGTTCTTCATTTCTATTTGATTTCTAGAACAAGTTTGTTTCAGGTTTATGCATATGCTTATGAAAAAACGCATGTATTCCCTCGAAGTCGATACTGATTCAAGGCCAATTTTTGAAAGTGAAAAAGAGAGAATAATCTTCAAAAAAAAAACCCTCAAATTTCATAAAAGATTCATTTAGGAAAATAACAAAATGACCGTTAGTTTTTTAACGAGAAGTGACAAAAAAACCTAAATCGGCCAAAAAAAAGTTAGACTCCTTTATGTGCAAGAAAAAAATATAGTACCTTGATTGGAAAAAGACCCTAAGTTGAGTGCCTCTTTGTGCAATTTGCCCTTCTTTTTCCTAAAAGTCTATATAATTAAAATTTTCAAAAATATAATTTGAGTAATTCGGATCAACCCAAAAACCGAACTGAATTCAAATTCAGTTTTTTGTTCGATTAAATCCAATTTATATTCGGTTCGTTCCGGTTTTACCAAAAAAAATTAACCGAACTAACTGATCTAAATAAGCCGAACAACCTGATAACCGAACCGATCAACCCTAGTTCCATTTCCAATTTAGATTGAAATAATCCAATTTGATCCGATTTACATTTTCATCTTAGTCTGGGTTGACCTCAACCATTTTAAAGTCAACTCAAGCTGAGCCTCAGTCAACTCATTTGAAGCTCTACTGGAAGTAGAAAACATATACAGTATCAGTTTAAATTATTATGGTAAACATAGTTTTAAGGCCTATGTTCAAGAAATGAAGACATTTAACAAAATTAGTAATTTAACTCATTTTGGTGTACTCATTATCAACTAACTTGAGTGGTTTTAGTATAAATTCTTTTGCTAGTATTATTTAAAAATTCTAAGGTACTAAGGGGTGTTCCCAATTAGGTTAATACCCACATGAACCGAAAACGAAAACCAAATCAAACCGAGAAAAATCGAACCGCATTTGTAACCGAGCTGAATTTTACAAAACCTGATCGAAACGAATTAAACATTCGGTTTTTAGTTTGGATATGGTTTTGGTAAAATGAAAATCGAACCGAATCGAAAACCAAATTCACATAAACATATATTTTTCTAATATATCTATATTAGAAAATCATTAAAACTCTTTCTTAGTATAAATATACTAGTAACGTGTTTTAAGCTTGATTTTTTTTTCTTTTTGCTAAAAATCTATATAATTAAATGAAAAAATAATTAAAATTATGTAATTCGAGTTATTCGGATCAACCCGAAAGCGAACCGAATTCAGTTTGGTTTTCGGTTCGTTTTAATCTAATTTGAATTTGGTTCGGTTTAGTTTTCGGTTTTACTTAGAAAAAAAAATATAACCACACTGATCAAACCGAACAACCCGATAAGTGAATGCATATACACCCCTGGTAGTAATCAACTGTTTTTTTTTTAAAGAGGGTTGGACCCATAACAAATGAAAGTGACATTGGCTGTGTTGATATCTTAAAGTCTAAATCAAACAATCAATAGTCAATTTCCTAATATCCAACATGAATGGCTCTCCTGCACCATATATCTCTGTACCATTATCTATTTCCACTGTTTAAAAGTCACTCCCTCCATCCAAATTATTTATTAAATGTGATTTTAGAAAAAACAATATTATTATTTTCCATTCATATTTCGCTCACCACTTTAAAAAAGATAGTTTGCAACAGCACTGATACAGTATTTGGTGCTCGATAATTTATCCTACACAAACAAATAATTTTGCGAACTAATCCTAACTAACCTGATTGTTCAATTAGTCTGGACCTAACCCAGGTCACCTGGTGCGCAAAAATGAGTCGGTCAATACTGAATTCCCTAATAAGCCCGGTCCCGACCAAGTTACACAACAACTTACGTGTGCAAACCATCTAAAAGGCCTAAACGGGCAATGTATAGAAACAGTATGGAAATTAAATAAAGAGTTTACTGATTCCTAAAACAAAAAGACCTTTATACAACTTCACATAAAATTGACCGTGTCATGTGATCAGATAACGTCATGTTAACAGGATAGCTACGACTTCAACAGACAACAGCACAGACAAGTTGTTTATCTTTCAAATAGTTTAATCTTTACCATCAAGAAACACTCAAAATAGCAAAGGAATTTACAAATGAGATCCTGAGGTAGGCAGTAGATAATAACTATAATCACACATAGCCATTGATCAAAAAATAACAAGAAGCATACAGTCGATTCAAGAATGATATTACCATCCAAGAAATCTTCTGAAGAGGGTATTTGGGATTGCTTATTTTTGAAGGCAGATAAGTATTCTAGAGTGTTTGGATAAAACAAACTGCTTCTGCTTTAGTTTATTCTAGGGCAAAATTATTGAAGGTTTATTTCACTGCTTGATTAACATTACAAAACTCACGACATATATAGAGATACATGGATAAGGCTTTGAGCCCATACAATAATAATACAGCTAATCAAATTAAGGTACAGCTAAGACATGACTAAGTCTATAATAAACATTTCAAACATAAGAGGTCTAATATTCGAAAAAAGATCAATCAAATATATGGTGACTAATTTAAGGTTTCGTTTGTTTTTTCAGAGGTTTTACCTCTTCATCTGCAAACCATGTCTGCAGAAAAAGATATGCATCTAAGCTCTTCATCTGCAAAGAAGAAGACCATTTGTTTTTTTTTCTCTTGAAGTACTTCTTTCATTTTTGTTTCTTTATCTTTTTACTAGTGTTTTTTAGGTTTTCGTCTGTTTTTTTAACGTTTTGGTCAGTTATTTTACGTTTTCGTCAGTTATTTTTACGTTTCCGTCATCGGCAGTTTTAATAATACGTTTTCTCAGTATTTTACGTATTTCGTCTGTTTTTTACGTTTCGACTATTTTTTACGTTTTTGTCATTTATTTTTTTACTTTTTTGTCAGTTTATTTTACGTTTCTATTAGGTTTTTTACGTTAACTTTAGTTATTTTTTACGATTGCGCCAGTATTTTTTACGTTTGGAGGTCAGTTTTTCTTTTTTACGTTTTCGTCAGCGTCTTTCAGCATATGTTTATTTACGTTTTCGTCTGTTTTTTTACGTTCTCGTTATTTTTTACGTTTTCGTTATTTTTTACGTTTTCGTCAGTTTTTTACGTTTTCGTCAGTTTTTTACGTTTTCGTCAGTTATTTTACGTTTTGTCAGTTTTTTTACGTTTTCTTTAGTTTTTTTCTATGTTTATGTCATTTTTTTACGTTTGCGTCAGTTTTTTTACGTTTGCGTCGTTTTTTACGTTTTCGTTTGTTTTTTTACGTTTTCTGTCAGTTTTTTACGTTTGCGTCGGTTTTTTACGTTTTCGTTTACTTTTTTACGTTTTAAGTTTTTTTACGTTTTGGTCAGTTTTTTTATGTTGTCGTCTGTTTTTTTACGTTTTTGTCATTTATTTTACGTTTTCGTCAGTTTTTTTTAAAACGTAAAAAAACTGATGAAAACGTAAAAAAATATTTTATATCGTAGAAAAACGGAGAAAAGCGTAGAAATCGTAGAAAACGGATTAAAACGGATGAAAACGTACAAAAAAGAATAAAGACGGTTGAAAACGTATAAACCCAGAAAAAGTATGAATTATTTAATTATTGTAGAAAGAAGTGAGAAGAAGAGGTAAAAAGTAAAATATTTTGTCTGAATTTTTGAAGAGATTAGAAGTGATTTTTACCACTTATCTCTGCAAAAAAACAAACAAAAAACGTCTGAGAGACTGCAGACATAAATAGTGAAAAGAGGTTTGAAGAGGTTATTTGGAAAAAACAAACAAAGCCTAAGTCTTTATAATAATTGAGATGAGATAAAATTATTATTTTGCCCTTGTATCTAAACGTAAAACCCTTGATGGATTATTCTTCAAACAAATTATTTTTTTCTGGATTTATTTTTTACAGCATAAAACCCAAACACTATTCCCCAGAGTACTTACTTTAAGCCTTTAAGGGTGCTTATCTGCTTCCCTGCTTGTAAGCAGAAGCATAAGCAGTCCCAAACGCCAGCTAAATGTCCTAACGGAAGAAAACACAGAAATAGTTGGGAGGGTTTTAAATTTCAAGAATCCCTACTCTCCGTTCAAAAATGCCATAGTCACCTTTTTAGGATTTCATACAGTAATTGCAACATCTCACATTTCAGAAAGACTCGACGCCACGAATAAATCAAAGGTAATATGGTACTGCTTTGGATCCATAAATTCCCCTATGAGAAATAATTAAACCTTTACCTTATCCTATATGCAAAGTCAAACATCATAACTTTCATTGGAGGGACAATGAGAACTGGTAGCAGTCACTGAACCAAGATTAAAAACCAACTTCCAAAATATGCAAAGATCACAAATACATGCAACTCTTAGATGTGGTAAAAACATTACTTTCTTTATGCAAACTCTACTTGTTGCATAGAAGAAAAGAACGATCATCAAATAGACTTAAAAGAAGGCTGCAACGCTTTTCATCCAGCAGATAGTGAAAGTATAAAAGGCCTAAAAAGTAGAAACCAATAGCCAGAACCAGACAGGGAAAAAACAAGTGCAAAACTCAACTTTCCTTGAAAGCGGTAAAGTGTCACACAAACAAGGAAACCATATCTAAAATCACATAATGAAGCATGATCAGAGCAACTGGTATAAGTAGTGTGATCTTACAAATTTAAGAGTTCTAATCACAGGCAAAGTAGCAAACATATACAGATTTTAATGATGCTTGTTGTAAATCAAGAAACTATGGATAGAAAAGTTACCCAAAATCTTCAGTCAAGATCTACATAAGAGTTTCTTTCTAAAACTGTGATTTTCTGCTTCTTAATCTCTCTGAATATCTTTAGGGACCCTAAAACAAGTACAAATTAGCATGCTGAAAGGCCAAATGTAAGCTTAAACCAAAAAAAAGATAACCTATGTTTTACCTGAAGTGTTGAAACTGAAGTTATGTCTTTGCCACAACCCATCTTGCCAGCATTTGCTTCATAATACCTACTCTGTTTGCCCATTTAAATGCGAATTGCATTTATTTCTTCCCCGTAGTCAATATTTATCTAATATTAGCATTTGATCATACTCTTAAGCTTGATAATGTAATTCCTTTTTGATAAACGGTTTATTCTTAGTTTAAAACACCTATGAATCTATGATTATGGAGTGCAGTATGAACCATCAACCAATCCTATCAGAATATAGGTTAGTTGGTCATGTGAAAAAGTTAATAACCATTTCTGAACACTGTGCAATTGTATTTGTAGCATTTATATCGATGCTGCTTTGTTTTTTCTATGTACCTAGCTTCTAAGTTGAAATCTATTATGCGTATTTAAGCATTTAGCAAAAACTTGTGTTAGCCAAAGAGATGCAAACTCTCTTCAACATGCTTCAAATCTGTCTATTCCATGAATTATCCCGCAAGGACATCTCATAGAAAGTCACGCCAAATTTTGGTGTAAAAAGGAATCTTCTTGCATCGAATTTGGTATATTCACACCAATTTTTTGAATGCATAGTAATTTAAATACAATTTTATTAAATTAAGTTACTTTCTTAGTCAAAAGAGTTAACTTGATGTAAAATGGCATTGACAACATTGATCTAAAAATTGGAGTTACACCAGCATTGGTGTAAAATGGCATTGACAATTGTGCCTTGCCAAGAATTGCAACTAATTTGGTTTCTTGGTTGGAGATAGACATCGAGATAATCTAAGGGAAACATTTACCAAGTACAAAGGTTTCTAATCAAACCTGAGCTAAGGGGGTGTTTGTCTAAGCTTATCTTTTGGGCATAAGCTTATGTCTATAGCTTGAAAGTGAGAAGCACAGAGGCCCATGTTGAATGTTTGTATTAGCTAACTAAAGCAAGAAAGGGAGATAGCCAGAAAGGACACACATAGATGATGAGGGGATGTTTTTTTATTTAGCTAACTAAAGCATAGCTCGAAAGAACTTACTCTCTAAAGAGATTGAGAGTGCACAGGTGTCAGAATACAAGATAAATATAAAACCGTGTGGGGAGTTCCCGGCGTTTTATGACACCGGATAAGGTGAAAAGATGGCTGATGGCGGTGGTCTGGGTGTTAATCCCACCAATCGCAGCAACGCTGTTTTATATTTTTTTTTTTTTCTATTTTTACCCCCCCCCCTCCCCCACTACCCCCCCCCCCCCACCCCAACGTTTATAAACGGCTATTTTTCAAATTTCGATTCTTTTTCTTTCAATATCCGATCTAAAAAAAAAATAATTACTTATTCTATATAGATTATCACCCTTATAACTCAACCATTTTTTTCTACAAAAAAAAAAACAGAAACACTCTCTAAACAAACAAAATGATTCCATATTTTCCCAATGAATCAAAAATTAACGTATGATGATTAAGAACGTCGCACCACCGTTTCGAAATCCGGATGAAGAAACGACGTTTACTTTTATGAGCAAGCGACCGCGTATCTTTTTACCCTTTTTTTTTAATTTGATACTAAAAAAAAAGCAAATAAACAGAGCAATAGTACACAGAAGAAATCGTCGAGACTTACCCGGAACCCGATCTATCTGTGGCCGAGAGGGATATAGCTGAAGAATAGAAATCCTTGCGGACATTGCAGTATCCATCTTATATTATTTACTCGAAGAAGAGACAGACCATGAGCCCTAACATATTTTAAAAAATTAGTCGACGCATTACCAATTATAATATCAGAAATCCGATCTCTTTATCCCAGAGCATTTTGGCTTCTTTAGAGAAATATATAAGACAACACGATAGCTACGAGAGATCTAGAATGAGTTCTTATGTGTTATTATGAATGCACAGAGCCATACGCCAACTTGGCATTTACTTGGCTAACTAATAAACAAAAAAAAAATCAATAGCTGATGCCGTTAGTCTTATGAAGTAGAATTGCCACATGAGATCGTAGCCATACTGCATCATGTGTAGATTGTTTAATTTTATTTTTAATATGTGCCATCAGTCTCTTATGTACATATTTTATGGGACGAGTCATTTAAGAAATGCCACCGGTGAAAGATGTTGAATTAAATGATCATTTCATGATCATAACCCAAAATTATTAATTTGATCTTAATTCATTAATTTATCTTAACCCATATTCGTAAACACCTTAGTTCTTGGTTTAGAACCCCAATTATCCAAAATTCCCAATTTAGGTATATGAACCCTAGTTCATAAATTCATCAATTAACTCAAGATATGGGATTACTTACTTGGGTAGTGTTAGACCAACTAGATTAGATGGGCCGGTCCAATTATATAGATGGGCCGTACCCATTAGGTTATGTGTTAGTTGCTTAATCTCTAAGCCATGACATTAGTATAAATACACATACAATCTAATGTACAAATCACAATTACAATTACAATAATATATACCCTTTGAGGTCTTATATGGTATTAGAGCCAAAACCCTAAACAACCCTTTTTTTCCGGTACAGTTCTGGTCACTTTTCAGCCGCCACAACAACCCCACCAAGATCAGACCCAATCAGCAGCCTTAGTCCTACCATTAGATCCAATCAGCGATCAGATCTGCATATCCACTCCTCATCACCTCGTCATTGCCGCCGCCGTAGTCAGAAACCCCCCCTAAAAGGAGGAATATAACTATGGCTATGATTTTAGCTTTCACCACAGTCGATAAAACGACTCACAACTCTCGTAAGTTTGCTTTTACCCTTTCACCCACAAATTATGGTTATTGGAAAACTATGATTGAACCATTCCTCTCTCACATTTTTTACCAACAATTTTTGCCACAGATCTCCCAGAGTTATTTATTTCTCATGAATATTTTCCCACTGATTTCCCACATTTTTTACCAATTTTTGCCACATATCTCCCACTGATTTCTCACGAATATTTTCCCACTGATTTCCCACAATTTTACTAACAATTTTCTACAAATTTCCTACTATTTTATCACAAATTTCCCACAGAAAGATGTGGAAATTTTAAGATTAATCCGTGGGAAACACGTGGCTAAATTCCATGATATTCATATTATAATCGGAGATTTTCCGGAATCGAGGATCTATAAATATGAAAAACTAATATTTGAGACAATAAACCATTAATAAATTACTAAAATAAACAAATCCGGTAACCAAAATGCATAAATGTGTCGTCGATAGACATAAATCCGCAATCCAAAAGACATAGGGTAGCAACGTATAATCGGACGACTCAACATCGAAATTGTTTTTGACATACTGCAACCTAATAGTTCCAACATAGAAACTAAAGCCTAATGCCAAATCAGACTAGACTAGCTAGGACTAGGATCTGACAGTAGCTCAGGGAGGATAATTCTTAGCAAAAGACTCCAACCTATCATCAAGTGTTTTATGCCAAGCCAGTTTGGTCCACTACTCTTTGAGCCTCTGCAGCTACCCTCTCTATCATCCATATTTTTCTTTACATTATCGTTTTACTTTTTCATAATTCGCATCTCCTGTTACATCCAATTACACATTACTATATAAGAATAACTAATCAGAGTAAGAAACTCTAAAACAATGCTAGAAAAAATGTGTAATATTTATTCACCACATGAAAAAAGAAAAAAAATGTAATATTTATTTACCACATTAGGTCCAAGAGCTGCTAGTCCTTGTACAGCTCACCGTAATGTTGACTCAACGACCATTTCCGATCCAAAAATGGTTTGAGCAACGTTGTAGTCAAGCGCGTCTAGA
>BQNB010149520.1:0-11453 GCA_026074375.1 Tanacetum coccineum | reverse complement strand
CAACCAAACACACCCTTACGGGCGTTTATCCACTCAACCAAACACCCTTTTCGGGTTGTAAAACAAAGAAACAAACACCCTTTAAAATCAATAAAAATAAATAACTTAAACAAACAAAACTAACTATCTAGTTATTAGTTTTTATAAAATATATAACCAACCAAAAAAAGAAAATATAAAAAGAAGTGATGTGGTGGGGGGGAGATGGCGGCTGATGGCGTGGTGACAGCAGCAAGGTGCCGGCTGTGGAGGTGTTCGGTGGAGGTGGTTGGTGACGGCTGAGGAGGGTGGCGGTGAGATGGTGTTTGTGGTAATGGCAGCGGTGGCTGCGAGGAGATGGTGATGATGGTGACGTGGCTGCGTAGGCGGCAGTGAAAGGTGGTGGTGCTCGGTGTAGGGACAGCGAGGGTTGGGAGATGATGATTTTAGGCGGCGGTCGGAGTGGCAGCGGGGTGAGAAGATGATGATGATGGCGTGATGATATGATGGTGGAGATGAAGATGAGGTGTGACGTGGGGTGGGGAGGTCGGCTGAGGAACCACAGATGGCCGGCGTTTGGGTGGCCGGAGGTTGGCCGGAGCGGGTGGCGGCGCCGGATTCCGGTGGTGGCCGCCGGAACCCTAATGGGAGGAGAGGGAGAGAGAAGTTTATAGGTGTGTGTTTATTTTGTATAAAAATGAAATAAAAATGGTAAAATTTTATATTTATATAAAAGTATAAAATAAAGTGTAAGGTTTATAATAGATTAGGGTTTAAATTGAAAATATTACCACAGGGGCTAAATGTGTAATTGTTGAGAAACTTTTATAAAATGATGGTTCGGGACTCGTTTGAGTGACTTAAGGGATGGTTCAGATCACGAAACTTGCGCCATCGTTTTTCAAATCATTTTTCCGATAAAAATGAGTATTTACTTGATAATATTTCATAAATATTTTTATAATATTTATAAAAATGTTCGTTATTTATTTAGTGAACCAGTTACGTCTCGTCTGAAATAAAAATAAAAATATATTTCTAACTCATATACTCGCGTTATCAACAAACGTTTTCGAATAAAATAATGACTAATTTATTAAATGTTATTATTTAATAAAACTGTTAATTAAATATAATTTAATTATTTTTGTGTTTCTAAAATCTTGCGGGGGCATTTCAGTCACCTTCTGACTGTTTTCGGATCTTGGTCAAAACTAAAAAGTTGTCAGGAATGTCGTTTTACATCAAATTGCTTTAGGGTCCGAGTTGTGAAAACGTAATTTAGCGGGTTGTTTTTGATAAATCAATTCAGGAATAAAATATATCTTCTCGTTTTTAAGTAAAATAAGTTAGAAAAATAAATTTGCAAATGAGCGATAATAATCGAAATTATGATTTATTATTTAAAAACGTCATAAAAATTTTACCGGCTACGCGGTAATCGTTTTTATGTGACCGTAAAAGGTCAAAAAGTCAAAAGTCAAGTCGGAACCAAAAAGTCAAAGGGTAAAATAGTGTAAATAGTCATTTAAAATAAAGAAAAATGCGAGGTGTGGACACCTAAAACAAATTATAAGCAATAAATGTTGATAATGAATTGACTATTTTTTATGTTTTTTTTGAATATTGACTGACCGCGAATGAATGATGAATCTTGACTTGACTTATATACGGCTAATATCCAAAAATATATGACTAATAATTACATGTCATAAAATCGTATATCCCACGAGGAACATATAAATTCAAATTAGTAGGAAATATGTATACTAATAAAACGATATATTTAAATCAACAAAAACTTTCCAATATTATTTTATATGCGATGGGGGATCTAAAACCCAAGAAAAACCCTAATCAAAATATTACGTGAAGATACCTTCACGATGCGAGATCTGCTTTGGAACTCGTATCATTACCCAACAAAAGATTTCCATTAATACACACCGATTCGTCCACATGGAGAGTCCGTTTTTGACAACGGCTTGTATGATCATATACATCCAAGCGAAGCTGACACCAATGGTGTCAGACCATCAAATGTCCACATGAATCTTGCAATCACTCTATTGAACCCTTGTCATGCGGCACCAAAATTTCACACAAACTCTTCAACAGATGGTGTGATGCATTATGTGAGTCGACGGTGTTAGGGTTTGATTTGGTTTACTGCCCGAACAAGGAGTGTTCTGAATTGATTATGAACGAGTTTAGTGATGGTGATGTGAAGAATTGTGCAGCCAGTCTTGCTTGAAACCTTTTTGTTATCAATGTAAAGCCCATGGCAATTGAGGTAATAACATGCGAAGAGACGAGGGATGGAAACAATGTTGATTTTGAAGTTGTATGCAAGAAGAATGGGTGGAATTGGAAGAGGTGTCCCAAGTGTAGGTATTATATTCAGTTTATTGGTGGTTGTCATATCATTGATTGCAGGTTTGTTCCACTCCATTGCACTCACTACAACATACTACATTGTTTTCTTTAACAAAACATTGGATCGATTTTTAATTAACGTTGTTGCAGATGTGGGACCAAATTTTGCTACCAGTGCGGAAAAGAAGTACCATTTTGGCGTAAGTTCGAGTTCATCTATATGTGTTGCACAACCAATGACAATGTCTATGATATTCAACGTGTACGTAAGAAGAAGTGAAAAAATTTAAAAAACAGGAATCAAAACTTGAACCTTTCTTTGTTAGGGATTTGTCAAAAATATCATTACATCAGTTGCTATCCTAGTTGTTATTGTTAGTCAACTATATCTATGATTCAAGATGGATACAAAATATAATTAGTGCTGAGGAAACTAAACCGAAACCGACCCCGACCGCGACAAACCAGGCGAACCCTAGCTTATTCCTTTCGGTTTTCGTTTTATATAAGGTTAACTCGGTTCGGTTTTCGGTTTGCAAAATTCCTTATTTCGGTTTCTGTTTCGGGTCGGCTTTTTTCGGTTCGAGTTTGTCTATCCTAATTGACGTTTTAGGCAGATGTGGGACTAAATTTTTGCTACCGATGCGGAACAAAAAGTACCATTTGCGCACGTTCGAGTTTGTCAGATGTTTTTAGCACAACCAAAAGACGATTACTATGATTCGAAATGAATCTTAAAGAGAGATGTATACCAGTATCTTCAGTTTGCAGCGAAGAGAATATACGTTTTTAGTTTCTACTATATCCTATGATCAAGATTATTTTGTCCTTTTCCTTTCTTCTTTTTTCTAACTCTTTCTCCATTCACATATGTCTCACTACAAATTTTTTTATTCCAATAGAACTGCAAACCCGGTATGAGTGTCAGCTATTTACTTAAAGTCGGTTACACCAAAAATGTCTTTTAAGGACTAGATTAGTGATGATGTTTTTCTTTTTTCTGTAGTGTCGTGATCGATTTGTAGTAAATTAAGCCAAACTTATTAACTCACTATAACCCAGCCACAAGTGCTTTTTTTATTCTAATGTGAAAGAATGTGGTCCTTGATAAGAGAGAAAAGGAGTAATACATGTGATGTGTTATATAAGAACTTGAGACGTTTAAACCAATGACTAAACAACTAAATTGATTACTCGGAATCATACTTTGGTTTGCCAACCTTAACTACCCACTTATGTGACCACAGAAGATTGAATGACCCGCGTAAATTTGTACTTCATTCACTCAAAATGTGAATGATAATTGACCTACATTCTGTTTGATAATTTTAAGAATTCCTCCGGGGCGACTCAAGAACTAACATTAACACACCTAATAAATATAAATTGTCAAACTACGCTGTGCAAGATCATTTTATAATACATTTAAAACAAATGAAACCAAATAATGATAGTTTTTTCTCAACGCAACGCGCCGACATGAAAAACCTTGGTACAAATTCAATACAACTCATATAAACCCAACGTCCCAACCTACTTTACCCGGCGCGGGAACCAATATATGAATGGATATACGGGTCATAATAAAGTAGTTGGGTTGAGCTTAAGCGGATAGATTTAAATCTACAAACAATAAAATTAATTACATCACGGATTGTATAGTCTAAGACCACCAAAGGGTATTTTTGGCATTTTCCAAGCACACGATAAAGGAACGATTTTTCCAAGTGACGATGGATTAGAATGACGATTGGTGCTATATTACTTTATTGACTTTAATAAAACTACTATTTCCACATGTTTCAATAGCTAGACATCGTGAATTCATTGACGAAATCTGAGTGAAATTATTGAAGGCACACTGTTATATTAGTTAATATGAGGATGGGTTATTTACTGTTAAGGGTAACTAGTAGGTTTACCCAGCGCGATGCGACGACGTACCTTTTTTAATCAAAAAAATTAACGCGCTATCAATTTTCAATACATGTTATTTTCGTGATAACTAACTTTACGCTTGACTGATAATATTATGGATAAATTATATATCACACATCAATTGTATAAATAAAAAGTCAAGGGTGCGGTTGTTGTGAAATGAGTGATGGTGGTGTTAAAAAGATACATAATTTACTGGCCATTATTGTTAACATAATCTCATCAAAAAGTTAAACTTTAGCTCTAACGTCAAAACGATATTACTTGAGGCCGTTGTTGCTTGTTGAAATGTCAAGGTGCGGGAAACAGAATCTGATTTGTAGATTACTTAATT
Source organism: Tanacetum coccineum (assembly GCA_026074375.1). Taxonomy (NCBI): domain Eukaryota; kingdom Viridiplantae; phylum Streptophyta; class Magnoliopsida; order Asterales; family Asteraceae; genus Tanacetum; species Tanacetum coccineum. The sequence goes on along the minus strand of BQNB010149520.1, from coordinate 6,826 downwards.
AATTCATGTTATATTTGACTTTAATAAACAACTATTACCAAATGTGATATTCATTGACGAAATTTGAGTAAATTTATTGAAAAGGCAACTATTATATTAGTTAATTTGAGAGGGGCTGTTTACTTGAAGGTAATATAAGTAATATATACTTTAAAGTTTTGACAGGTGCTTGTAAGTATTTTATCTCCACCATGTTAGAGAGAGACGATATAACTCGAAACATTTAGCTTAAACGAAAAACATTCTTCGTCTATCACCCAATTTATCGAACACATCTAGCTTATACATAATCCAATAAAACGCATATACAACAATAACAAAAAAATATAATTAAAAAAAACAAATGCCAAATAACACCAACTGTTAAGTTTTGCACAAGGGGCGGGTGTGGGTTTCGCGTTAACGCATGGAGCTATAATGCCCCGTACTTGACCCTCTTAGAAAACAAAAGTTCTCAGGTTTGAAACTCACTAAATAAGTAACTTGAGAATGGCCAGAAAAAGTTCAAAATAATCACAAACATATTTGATTGACCCTGTACATTAAAAAATAATAATTAAACACCCACACTTACCGAATAACCAAATTAAATAAGGTAAAATGAAGATATCTATTGTTTAATAAAATAAACTTAAAAAAATCAAAGTAGATTGTTCGCATAATGTGATTAAGTGTATACGAGAGTGTGCGGATGTGCAAAGTGTGCTATCGCATCGGGTCTGAAAGTTTTCGAGGCCTCAAATTAAATATCACTGTATATAATTGTGGCCTCAAAATTTATTTCCAACATCAAAATGTGACGATGTAGAAAAGAAATTTCATCCTATATATGTTGAATTTTACTTCAAGTGAATGAGGGTGATGAAAAGCTCGTAAAAGTTAAAGCTAGATCATTCCGATATATCTTTAATCGTCATGTTTAGTTATCATATAAAATATCTTGCACATGGATTTTCGCTACAGTTCAGCTGCGCTAATGTCAAATATAAAGTCATTTTTATTGGTTGACGATCACTCTATTTCATGTAAGAAAGTATGCGATCGGTTATTCAGTTAACTAGTTAAAATAGTGGACAACAAATGTTACGTGCAAGTGAAAAGTAATCTCGAATATGTTAGTTAAGTTTGTTTGTTTGTAGCAAAAAGTGGTTGCTGGTAGGATTGTTTTTGACAAGGACTACGAAATGGACAGGAATACAGACAAAAACAAATTATACATGACACAAAGTAAAAATAATGATTTGGTCCACTGGATAACGAGGTTTTATGCTAGTATCTCATAAAGTGTATCATCAAAGTTTTAAAATTTGAGTTTGCATCGAACCGATTTATTCAAGTCCACTCAGGTTTCGATCGGTTGAACCACTGAGTCCAACCGATTCTATACACATTTATAATTTTTAAATTTATATATCTTGTTTTTTATCTCATAATTTTTGTGACATATATATACGTACAATTGTAATCGATGAAGAGATCGAGTCTTTTATTGATGAAGTTTTAGTTCTTTATTTTTTAGGGTCATAAAGGTTTAGAATGCCGAATAATCACCCGCCTATGCATTGATACAAAGCCATCAAGTTTGCTTTTGGGTAATTTTTGTAACTAGATCGAACAAATTAGATCAGACTCGTGGTCAACGACGGCAATAGTGGCTAACATGCACGAAACCTCAGAATTTTTCGGAAGAACCGAAAACTTGTTTTGATATACACCCCCCCACTTAAAGTAATTGTATAAATCTATTCCAAGTGTTTTTTTAAACAAAAATCTTGCCGAACATACCTAAACTCGCCAGAAAATAACCCAAATTTTTGCCAAAAATTAACGCCGCGAGCCGATTAAATCACTGAATAATCCACGCATAGGACCAGTTACAAAGCTACAAGGTGGTCGACCGCCCAACAACCGAATCCCGATTTTTTGCAAACCTATGCCGTTAAAATGAAAGTAACAATGTAAAAAATCAAGGTCGTTTTTAGGGGATGCAAAGCGATGTTGTTACACATAACGGTGAGTCACTACAATGACGAGGATGCACAGAGGATCACAAAATTTATGTACTTCTATTATATATATATATACAAAATATAAGGCTCGATTTTAATTAGTTTATGTAGTTCTGACACATGTGTATTTTGTGGGTGTTTAAAAATCTCTTTTTGATAATAACATGTGGCCACTGCAAGACACTCTAGTAAAAATAATACGATGTACAAAGGAAAAAAAGAAAAATGTAGTGGAGTGGCATTGACCAATGTAAATCACGTTTTATAAACCGGACGAACAAACACTCTTTTAAGCGGGCGGCTAAGTTAAAACACTGTCTTCTGCATATTGTCCTTTGACACAACGTGTGACCTCGTTCCTTTTAGTGATTATTAACATTTTGCGTTAACAATTTTAAGGTCGTGTTATAGCAATGTGCATTCCTACCTGTCTAAAATTTTAAGGCCGTGTTATAGCAAAAAGTTTTTCCAGCTCAATATTTTTTTCTTCTAAATCGAAACATATAACTTAAACAAAAAATATTCTTCATTTATGAGTTAAGTTATAGGGCACATCTAGCTTAATTGTAACTAACTACTACATCCGTCCTATTTTTATTGTCATCATTTGACTTTTTAAACTCTTTTTTTAACTTTGATCTTTAATATTTTTCTTTGTAATATATAATATTTGATGAAAATTATACCAATGAAAATAGATTTAAAAACCAATATGTTCATATATTTTGCATTAAGTATTATATATCACAAACAAAATTATTTAAGATCAAAGTTAAAAAAGAAAGACTTCAAAAAGTCAAATGAGGACAATAAAAGTTGGACGGAGGAAGTATATCAAAAAAATAGAATGTGTTTAATTAATGTATTGGTTATATTTAATGAAGGTATAGTAACTGTATTTTTGTCATGTATACAAAATGGTTAGGGTCTGCCAACGTGGCTGATCTTGTCTCCTCCTCCTGATGCATCATATCTTTTTGTTTCATATATTCTTTTTCCTATCCTATTTGTCTTTCTGTCTTATTCAACTTTTGTTGTTACTGTAATGCGCCTCGCCGGAAAACCTGTAAACCAGTTAGAAAACCCGTCGTGACCCGAAACCCATAACCCATCTCTTTCTTGCATCTCTCCTCACAAGATTCAGTAGTTGCCATCTGGATTCCACATACCAATAGGCTCCAATCCTTTTTCAGTTTCCACGTGGGGGTTATGTGTCACTCAAACACATACCACTTATCACTAACAAAAAACACACAGTAGATCTCACCTACCTTCTCTCTCTCTCTCTCTCTCTCTCAAATGATTGCATACGGTGATTGTGGTTGTGGTTTTATGAGTTGAACCACTAGGATACGAGGTTTTATGCTATATCTTAAAGGTATCTATCAATGTTTTAAAAATTGGTTTTGCATGGATCCGATTTATCCAGTCATCGGTTCGATCGGTTGAACCACTGAGTCAAACTGATTCTATACACATGTTTATTTTTTTTATATGTAATATCTTGTTTTTTTTATCTCATAATTTTTGTGACATTATTTTTACGTTCAATTGAACCGATGAAGAGATCGGGTCTTTATTGATAAGTTTTAGTTCTTTATTTTTATGTCATAAAGGTTTTAGAAGGCCGATTAATCACCGCCTAGGCATTACAAAACCATCAATTTTGCTGATTTTTGTAACTTGATTGAACAAATAGATCAACCGTGGTCAACGACGGTCAATGGTGGTCAAACATGAACGAAACCTGCAATTTTTTCGGAAGTACCAAAAACTTGTTTTGATCACTTAAAGTAATTGTTTAAATCTATTCCAAGTGTTTTTTTTAAACAAAAATCTTGCCGGAAATACCTAAAACTCGTCAGAAATACCCAAATTTTGCCAGAAATACCAATCCGATTAATCACTGATTAATCCCGCATAGACCGATTACAAGCTACAAGGTGGTCGACCGCCCGACTACCGATTCATGATTTTTGCAACCTTGCCGTTAAATGTTAGTAACAATGTAAAAAATCATGGTCGTTTTTAGGGGGATGCAAGCGATGCTGTTACACACGGCGAGTCACTACATGACGAAGATCACAAAATTTATGTACTTCTATTATATATATATACAATATAAGTCGAAACATATAACTTAAACAAAAAAATATTCTTCATTATGAGTTAAGTTATAGGGCACATTTATCAAAAAAATAGAATGTGTTTAATTAATGTATTGGTTATATTTAATGAAGGTATAGTAGATGTATTTTTGTCATGTATACAAAATGGCTAGAGCACTAAGTGCTATGGCTTGAGTCGTGGGCCAAAAATGGTATTTTTTCTCCACAACACCAAAAACTCTCATAACACCAAAAAGTGTCTCTTTGATTAACACCACATTTTTTGGTGTTATGGGAGGACCCCACTTTTTTTTTCATTTAAAAAAAACCATATAAATATAAATTTTAAATTTCATTAATAATTAAAAAACACATTACATAAAGTTAAAAAAATACATAAAACTTAAAAACAAAATACATTAATTTAAATTTCATCATTAAGTTCCACAAATGATCCATAATATCTTGTCGAAGGTCCTCGTGCACTCTCCTATCCCGAAGTTCTTTGTTTTTATTCGTTGTCTTTCGCATCGTTCGACCCAAGTACGTTGAATATTGCTCTCTGTTGAAGCGTACATCGACCAATATTCACTAATATCGAAATTTTGATCTTTCAATATCATGTTATGTAATATCATGCAACAATACATGATTCTTTTAATCGTGTTCATGTGATATGCTCGTGCGGGTTGTTGTATGATTCCCCACCGACCTTGTAGGACTCCAAAAGCTCTTTCAATATCTTTTCTTGCACTTTCTTGAACTCTTTTAAACTTTTGTGTTTTTAGATCCCTTGCGATAGTAAACGCTTTGACAAACGTAGCCCATTGTGGATAAATTTCATCCGCTAAATAATAACCTTTTTCGTATGTTTTTTCGTTTACTTGAAACGGAGCTTCGGGAGCTTTATCCGCTAGAAAGTCATCAAATAACGGTGAACCATATAAAACATTAAGGTCGTTGTTGGCCCCCGGTACCCCAAAATATGCATGCCAAAACCATAATTGTTGATCCGCAACGGCCTCAAGCATTATACTCGGGTAATTTTTATCGCCTTGTATGTTTTACCGAACTTTCGGCTTCATCTTCTTCCATAGCTTCATATTGCTCAAAATATTGTAAATATTGTGTACATTGCTCCATTTCGAGTTTAATGTGATACTCGTACATTTGGAACAAATCATTGGAATTCATATTGGTGTGTCAAAATATGAAAGGGATGTATAAAAATGAGAGTTTGTATATGTATTTATAGTGAAAAAAATGGTTCAAAAGTTATAGAAAAAACCCCTAACGGCTAGTTTTTTTTGAAAAAAGGCGTTGCCAACGGCTATATTTAAAAAAAAAAATTAAACACGCGAAAACGCGAGACCCGAAAACACGAGACGCGGTACAGCGTCTCGCGTTTTCGGGTCGCATTTTCGCTCACCATCTCGGCTGGTGGTGGCGCGCGAAACCCGAAAACGCCACCCACGGTCTGCCAAAGTGGCTGATCTTGTCTCCTCCTCCTGATGCATCATAGTATATCTTTTTGTTGCATATATTCTTTTTTTGTCTTTTTGTCTTATTCAACTTTTGTTGTTGTTACTGTAATGCGCCTCGCCGGAAAACCACCCGGAACCCATAACCCATCTCTTTCTTGCATCTCTCGTCACAAAATTCAGTAGTTGCCATCTGGATTCCACATACCAATAGGCTCCAATCCTTCTTCAGTTTCCACGTGGGGGTTATCTTACCACTTATCACTAACAAAAAACACACAGTGGATCTCTCTCAAATGATTGCATACGGTGACGATTTTAATGTGGGGTTGTCATGATTTTTCAGATTGGGTTCTTGAATGAGATTCTTTGATTATGTGGTTAGTAATTTTTAAATTTTGATTTAAGCTGATTCTCTTAATTAGGGTGACTAGGGTTAGGCTTTTGGGGTTTCTGTTATCTGTGATTCTTGGGTGTTGCTATGTTGATTGGTGTTTCACCTTATGAATGTTGTTATCAGATTGGTTTTTACTTTAAATTAAGACTTACCATTAAGGTGGGTGGGTTCGGGTTAGCCATACGCGACCGCTTTTTATATGAATGCGCGATTGCTTTTTGTATCAATCAGTTAACTCTGTTGCTTGGCGAAGAGAGACAGAAACAAAATGGTCGGCCTATGCTGGATCGGGTTTTTAATATTAAATGCAAAAGGAGCCCAATTGATGTATATAGCGTCGTGGTTATGTTTGGAACGGTTTTGCTTTTAGGAATGTCATAAGGGTTTGCGATTCTTTATAAAGGCCATGATGACCAAAAACAAACTAACTCTTTGCTAGGCTATCTCTGCAATATGCAGCCGTGATGGTTTGGTCTGAGCCACTATTCATGTAAAAGGACACCATTGTTTGTTCGAAATTAAGAAACGCCGACCGGTTCAGGATGCGCTCAGTTTCAATCCGTGGGTTTGCTATACCATTTATTGGGTGGGCTCCTTTGGGATTTTATATTAAAAACACGGATTCGTGTTTGCTGCCATTGCGGGTCGGATACCCTTTTATCCGGTTCAGAGTCCCATATATGAGGTAAACAGTTTGTTATATACTATCTTTATGGGGCATGCGTTTATGGCAGATGAGTGTGTTTGTGGCAGATGAATGTGTTGGTTATGGTATCTTTTGTTCGTGAATAACCGATTATATATGAGGCATATCCAGTGTGGTTTTATTGT
>BQNB010149519.1:0-16158 GCA_026074375.1 Tanacetum coccineum | reverse complement strand
GTTCTTATAAGTCAAGCCAGACCCTAAAAGTCAAAGATTGAAATCGTCATTCTAAATTCGAAAATTCTCGGATGTTACACTGGAGAACATGGTGCCTGCTTCAGTAACTGTCTGGCAGCCTCCTCGTAAGGATCCTCAGATGGGATACTCTATGATCGTGCCTCAGAGTGAACAGAAGTATAGGTAACAGCGGAATCAGCTGACATGACTACTGTGACTAGCAGAAATAACTTATATGAGTATATTATATAAGGCTCTTATAGTAATATACATTTATATCATAACATGTATATCAATCATGCATGCATCTAGCCTAACCGACTAATGCACAATTAGTGTATGTATGTCCCGTGAAAACCCCTTTATATGAATGCAATGTTTGAAAACGGTTATAGTCCAGCGAAAACATTTGACCTGGTTCTCTATAACCTTGGCTCTTGATACCAATCTGTAACACCCCTAGAATTGGGTCGCAACGGAATGTATTTCCGAGAGCGTTACTTCATGATCTCATTGCACAAGTCAGGAGAGAACGACCTCTAACTGAGTCGTTTGAAAAGAAATCTTGTAAATTTGGACTCCAATGCACATCAAGTATGTCATACATCTATTTCACCTGAGAAAAATATGCTTAAAAGTGTCAACATTAAAGTTGGTGAGTTCATAGGTTTTTGTAAGTATGAATGTAAATCCCAAAACTATATATATAATCCCAAAATGTTTCAAGTATATATATTGTAATGAACACGATATCCCAAAATGTTTCAAGTATCTTATATTGCCTAGTATGCAATATTCATGTGTGTATAAACAATGACTTATGATTACTCTAAGTTCATGGAAACTGCGACGTAGACTTGTAAGTATGCCACTTTATTCAAGGCACGGTAAATGTTCATTAGTATATAGTTGTTGGTTATGTAGACACCAATCCATTCATATTCGACATGGTATAACATTCGTTAGTTCGATCTTGAACTAGTGAGAGCTAATCAACCGAACGGGGGTTATCAATCCCGAATAGGTCTATTTTATAACATTCGCGCTCACCCTCCAAGTGATTTACAGTTCATGAAACCTAAGCTAATCCGTAATTATTCGAGTAAAAGTCAAATATGTGTTTACGTCCAAAAAGTAAACCAAGTATTGTATCTCATCGCATGACAAGCAAAAAAGTGCATAAATCAATTTGTAATCAACCAAGTAAATGTATTTATAATCAAGCATGTTCTCACCCCAAAACTTATAAAACAAATCATGTAAAACGTGGGGTTATGAAATCACCTCGAGTGAGCTAATATAAAGTATATCACGCAAAATGCGTCCGATAATCGCCGAATGCAACCTAATCCAATATAGGTCGTATGAGTACACGAGTACGTTGTATAACAACTACCATATATAATAATATTTATTTATCATCATACTATCATTCGGGCTATCATAATTAAGAGGTCATGATATGACGTACAAGGAGCTAGGATACTTTAAATCGTAAATCCAACAGCTCGTCAATAAGCCATCCGAAGAGGCCTCATTATGAAATTCCCTAGTAATATAGCACTTTGGTAACTATAACACATATATATCTATATAGCTATATCACCATCTAATCATTTTAGCGAAATCATATTTATAAGGTAAAAACGTTTATAATTACGCCTTTTAGCAAAAATGACATAACTTCGTCATTTTTAGTTTGTTTCTCGCGTTTCTTATGCCCACGATTTCGTAGTAAGACGAGTGATCATAAAATCATATTTTTAGGTTTTCATGATTCTGATGTGAATTGTGATTTTACTGTTCATCACAGCTATAAACTCGTTTTTACGTTTTAATTAGCGTAAAACTTGTAAACGTCGTATCTTATTTGTTATAGCTCTGTTTTTAGCGATTCTTTCGAGCACGATCTTGAAATTAAAAGTTTTATCATATTATTTATGTTTTACAAAGTAAAAGTTTCTGCCATGAATAGTAACTTTTATAAAAATAGTTTTATAAAAGTATTAACTATCGTAAACTTGTAAATAGCGTATCTTCTTCGTTATTAATCGGTTTTTCGAGTTCTTTATGACCCCTCGATCCTTGTGACATGTAGTATTTTATAAAAGTATAAAATACATATGTAATTTTTTGATACAAACAGCCCCCTAAGATAAATTTCTCAAAAAGTGTTTAAAACTTGTTTTTAGAACTTTTTAGCTTTACCACTTTGATACAAATCCATTAGAACCCTTAATATCTTATGTCTTACGTATATTAGGTCCATTAGGTCATGTTTTGTCCAAGAGTTCAAGATAACAAGTGTTCTAATCTCACTTTTAATCAAAACCCATTAAAGAAACCCTAAATGGTGATTTAGCTAAATAAAACATATGAACACATAAAATCATAAGTATGAATACATAAAGAGTCTTAGATAACCTTAATGATATGTATTATGATGACCAACGTTTGGATCACAAATCCAAGCTTGTAAGTATGAAAACCCTAGATTAGGTTTGAAACCCTAATCTTCCATTCTTTGCTTCAACCCTTGTAAATGGTTAACCAATGCTTGCAAACACCTTAGAAGGTCTTAGGAATGATGTGTGTATGTTTGTGTAATTGGTAGAAAAATTTGTATGGATTGTGTAAAGGGGTGTTTTTGAGCCGTGGCCTATCAAGAGTAAAATGGGAGAGATAGTTTTGATTTACACCTTAGGAATGTGTTATGTGTGTTTATCTTGCTAGTTAAGTCCTTATATAGGAGCTAACCATGGTTAAGGATCCCTAGTTAAGTCTAACTAGGGTAAGGTTAAGGAAATATCTAAAAGATATTTTAGATAAATATCTAATAAATATCTAATAAATATCTAGGGTTTTAAAAATGTGTATAAGTGATTTCTGGGTATGCTTAAACGTATTAATTGCGAAACGTAAACGTCTTACGCAACCAATAAAATAAAATATAAAAAGTTAATTATTACTTTCATAAAAATAATATATTGCTTGCTTGACGAAAACTTTAATTCGTTTGGTGTCCGATTACGCTAAACGATAATTTTTTTAACTTACACGATTTAACTTAACTATTATCCAAATTTTCATAATCAAAATATCGAAAAATATTTAATACGACAATACATATTTAAATGTCGACCTCGTTTTCACTAAGACTCGTAAAATAATATTTGTACGACATCTAGCACGCAATGCGTCGTACAATCTGGACCTCAAACACAAGTGTTATAAAAATAAACCTATTCTAAAAATTCGAGAAAATTATTGAAAAGTGCACAAGAACTAAAGGAATCTAAGAAAAATTAAACTGGTAAAGTTGCTTAATGATTTTTCAAAAAAATAAGCGAAGATAAGCTCGGAATACTAAATTAAAAGAAATGTTTAAAAGATAAAAGAATTGTAGTATGACAGAAAAGACCCAAGGGCGCGTTTGGTTAAGGTGTGTGTGTATAAAAGGGGGTTGAATGAGGTTGAGGTCAGGGGTTCGAGCCTTGCTCACCCCTGACTTCCCAATTTCCCTTTTTTTTATTTTGCAAATTTTCTTTTAAAAGCAATACTCGATAAAACAGCATATATGTAGCACTTTTCCTAAAGAAACTTTTTGTGAAATCAACTAAATAAGCAGGAAAAGAGCATATAAGGATGACGGATTAGACTTTAAGCTTTTAACTTTTATCACAAAACTTAAGAAACAAATAAGCTTGAATAAGCTCAAACACAATCACATAAGCTATAATCACTTTAAAACAAGTCTAATAAGCAAATCTAAACAATTATTTAAACAAAACATTAAGCCATAAGCTGGAAAAGCCAATAAGCACTTTTTGCACAAAACTGAATACCAAACAGCCAAGAAGGTCTTTTTAGGCTTATTTTTAAGTAAACAAACAGAAACCTTATGAACTTATGTGCTATCACCACTAGAAAAGGCTGGTCGCTATCAATTATCTGAAATCAGCTCTCAAAAGTATTTTGAAATTCATTTAAGCTAATAAAAATCCTTATTAAAAAAGCTACTGTAGACATTTGCACTGATTTTTTTGGTTTTTTGCAAATTTAATGAAAAAGTCAAAGTACTGATTTGCAGACTTAAAACAGATAAGCAAATAAGCTTTTAAGAACAAATTAAGCCCTAACATATCTAGATTGACCTATAATCTACTTGAGCACTAAGTTTTAAAACCTAAATCCTACTTAAGACTTCTTAAATCTTTGATTGAAAATGGCTATAAGGTCTATTTTGCTTGCTGATGCAGTTAACACTTTTTGCCATACACAAAACCAATGATGCAGAAATAAGGGCTTTGTATTTAACACTTGTGTAAATACCAAAAAGAAGTATAAAAAATCACCAACGAATACAACTAGAACAATCAAAGCAAAAAAAAATGAATGAATCTTAGCTTAAGTCCACTCAATTCATACAACAACAAACAAACTTGATAAAAAACTGATATAAAGCCTAAAAAAACCTTAAATACAAACCTTATAAACCTCATAATAAAATTCAAATTCACTCTAAAGAACCAAATTGCTCTTGACAACACTAACTCAAGTTAGTGCTTTCTTGAACCAAACACCCCTTTAGAAAGCTTGAATTCATTTTCAGCTTATAAACTTAGAATTAAAGCTTAAAATTCCAATACCAGATAGTGACCAGCTTATAACAGACCTAATAAGCAAATTTCAACAATCAAATAAGCTTAAACAATTAGACAACAGATTATGCTAAAATTTTTTGGATTTTTTACTATTTTTAACAAAAACTTATAAACTAAGATTTTAAACTAATAATTGAACATATTTAGCATCAAATAACAATATTAAGCTATAAAATGAGGTCTTGGAAGCTCTAGCTTATCTAGGATAAACTAGGATAAACTAGGATAAACTAGTGAGGTCTTGGAAGCCCTTCCACAACTGGCTTCCCTTCCAAATAAGCTGAGGTACATTTGGGGTGGATTTGAGTGCTTGAGGCAATTTTAAACCTATTAAGCTTTGATAAGCTTAGATTATCTAGTGACAATAGCTTATTTAGAGTTTATTTAAGTAAGATCCAACATGTTTAAGCTTATAATAAGACAATGATTATAAAGTAAACTATGAAATTTTATTAATATTGAAATGAGGTTACAAGGTTTAAAAACTAAAAATACAATAAGCTACTTAAATCTAAAACAAGCTAAAAACTAATATACTACTCTAGATGCCCGTGTGTGTGAGATGAGGCCTCCTTTTATAGGCTTCAGTGGAAGGATCTAGGTCCTTGGTGTGTTTGTTGCGTGAGAGATTCACCAGCCTTGATCTTAGCCTTTCATTTGCCCTTGTGCTTGTTTAAATCGATCTCAACCCTTGATTTGATGCCACGTTACCATTCTCCAAATGATTGGCACGAATTGCCAAGCTGTCAGACCCCAGAACGTCATTGCATGTGTCATTAATTGTTTCTAGAAGGGTTCGAGAGCGTGGGATTAGGTGAATGAAGTGCAGGGTAATTTTTGGGATGGAAGGTGAATAGTAAAAATTTCCCGCTCTTCTTTTCTTTTTAATCGTTTGTTTGACCGTGAGATAAAAGGGGTCTGACTTAGGCCTTGGTTTTAATATTGAAGGGTTTCGGGCTTTATTAACTTTAACAGTCGTTTGTCCATTTAAAGGACTAACAAAGTAATAGGAAGGACTAACGGTGTAATTGGTTTTAGGACATTTGGTGAAATGATGTATCATTCAAGGACCTTTTGGTAATTTCAAGGGTTTAAACTTTGTCTTTGACCAAGGTTGTGACCATTTTTGACCGATATTTGAACCTTAAGCTTGTAAATCCCCGGCTCTTTGTTGTACTCGTTCCCATCCGTGTTGCGCTTTTTGTCGCCAGTTTTTCGCCTTCTACATGGATATTTGAAATTATCTGCACCACAATCACATAAGACAAAATACACTCAAATATACAAGCATAATTTGCTTAGTTCTTCTTTTTTAGGGTCATTTATTATATAGAACGGATAAGTTATTCTCACGTATCACATACATAGCCTGATTACCTATGTATAATTTAGGAAGGACCCTACCATGCTGAATAGTAGTCACCTTAAAACTTTTGTCAAAATCAATTTCCTACTTATATTCTTGAAGAGCAAAACTTTGTGTGCATATTCATAAAACATGTCTGTCACGAGAAACTGAGTTAATAATCATAATAATCCAATAGACCTTTACACCACCTTAGCTACAGTAGATTCGACACTATCTAACACCGAACTCCTTAAAGGTCTCATGTATATAACAGGAGTTAAAAAAAGTTAAGATGACAAAATTGGATTTTGCACATAATAGGAGAGAATTAAAGTTAGTATCCACATCTCTTCACCAACACTATTCTAGAAGGCAACTCAACCTGAATTTCAAGACAAAATACTTTTAACACGGGAAGACTATAAAAATTCGCATTTTCACATCATTTTACGTCAATAAACTCTCTATTAATTATTCCAGACTTTTACATCGTTTTACTGTTTAATTTCAACTCGTTAAGTTAAATCAGGAAACTAAAATCATCAATCAACGGTAAACCGAACATTAAAATACAATAAAGTTTACACGTCAAATAATGTTTATATAATTATTATGAATCTAATTATAAATTTTTTATATTTTATTATCGTATTTTTTCGTGAAATGCTTACTGATACATTTACGTACATGCATGCATACAACTAGCCATCACCTTTCATATTTATTTATATATATACATAGAAATAACTCATAATACTAAAAACTAAACACACATTTTTCCTTGTTTTGTCCTATTCTGTCGCCTTCTTTTTGTTTTTGGCAAATGAGATATTCTTGGAAACAAGTCATTACCATTGTTATGTTAAACATCCTTTTCAATTAACATGTGATACTAGCTTGAACAAAGTACCATCAACTTTTTCTTGGGTCCTTGTACATGGCTAAAAACAATTCCCAAAACACGCTTTACCATATTTGGATTAATAATAAATAAAGGAGATGGAATATTTACCAAAATTACTAGTATATACATACATGTACCTAACTAATAACTTATCATTTTCAAAAGCAAAACTCAAACAAATCGTATCTTTTGCTCTTGTGGGATTCATGACATTAGGCAAGGAAAAAGGGAAAAGAGGTCCAAGGTTGATAAGCATTTTTACAAGTATTATTAAGGTTTGGTAAAAATTAAAAGCTTCTTGGTTGGTTATTAGTCATACATTTTGCTAAAAATCCATCATCCATCTCACTAAAGTTTATATCTTTTTCTCATACTTTCTTTATATTTATTTTCATATATACATGTTAATTATCAAGTGAAATCACCACCTAGCTTTTATTTTAACAAGTTACAACAAGAAACAAGTTTTATATATAATCAAGCACACATATACTCATGGTAAAACTTTATTACAAATATATTAGATCTATGAAAAAAAAAACTCATTTTGGTATATTACAAGTGTTGGATAATTTATATAACTACTTGTGGACTATTGTTGTGTAAATTAGTTTATATAAGTTATGGGTTATTTATTTTGTGTTCTTGACATTTAACCATGAAATGAAATTAAAGTAGAGGACTATAAATTAGAGGGCTTTAATTATATACAAGATGTTGTATTGGATAAATTAGAGGACTTATAGTAATTAAAACATAGTAAAAATCACTAAATAAAACATATATATTTATTTATTCAAAATAGTTCATACCTACTATTTTGGCACGGATTTCTAGGCAAAGTGTGTAGGATCCCGTTAACACTTCATACACTTCATATAACACAACACGAATCAAACTAGAAAAAGAATAAAGGAAAGGTGAGTTGTTCTGAGAGAAAGAACAGAAGAGAGAGGAGATGGAGAGAAAAAGAAAAGATAGTTATTTAGAAAAATGAGAAGTTAGGATTATTTTCTAAGATAAAAAATATCTATATAATACCGCCTACACATTTAATGTTGACGCGCCGTGATCTATACAAGGACTCGGGCTCGAGTTTTACTTGGAATTAAACCCGAAACATATGACAATATTAGATTAACTATCTCTGAGCCCGATTCCGATAATAATTACTATTACAACATTACCTAAATAATTGACCGATACTTCAAATACATAAGAATGTACTTTCAAGTTCGACTCAATATTTTAAGGCTAACAATCCCCCCGAATGATTCCTGATGACACACCTTCATGAATAATGAGATTACTTTTGTCCCGTTAACTCATGTGGTCTTGGTCCCTTTTCTGTTCTTTATTGTAAACTTTGTCCTTCATGCGTTGCGTGCTTACTTTTGGCCTTTGTCTTTGTCTTTTACGTCTGTGCCATCTTGCGATCCTAGGACTTTGACAACATGCTCCATTCTAGCATCATCTTAAAAGCTTTATTTCATTAGTTTGCGGACGTCTTTTGTCTTTAATTCTTGAGCGCTTTCTAGAATATATGCTTCGTAGCATTGAGCAATGATGAAATGGGATTGAGGTTTCCGTACCACCGATTGACCTGCAGGTTTAACGTTAGTGATAAATGAGAAAATTGTTTGAAAATCAATCGACGGGTCACTCGTGTAAAGTATTGTTTTTGTATAACACATCGATGATCGTCCATGTTTTTATCAAATTCACAACCGTCCAAATTCATTTACTTGACCATCTCTGATCCAGTGTCACAAGTTTGATTCATATAGAAACTCATAAGTCACCTACGAAGAGCTTGTTTTATGCTGGCTCAAGTAGGATTCATCTTCATTTGTGAATACATTATTATCACTCGGATGTTTTGGCAAATGTCCTTAATGATATTGCGTAGGACTCTTGATAACAGCTTGTGAACCTATGATTGTTCAACAAGTGGTTTGAAATGGAATGTGTCCTAACGAGATTTTTAATGATCTCTTAGCTCTAGACTCGATTAGTGCATTTTGGTTTTAGTACTCGGAGGCTGGAGCATATTGCCACCTATTCAATATCAACAATTCTGCGGAGTGAATGTCAATATAGAAACCGTGTGTATCTCCATTACAAATGACACAAGTTTCTGTTGAATGAAACCCTAGATGGCTGGGAAGGGTTGTGCATTGTATCTCTAGGTCCATGATGTCTGTTCATTGTCAGCAATCAACATGTGATTTCTGACGAGCATATGATTGACCCGGTTTCTGCTTGAGTTTTGTGGAGGGCTTCTTTCTTTACACCCTTTATCCATACATTTCTTTTTCATTCTTCAACGCCTTCAATGCTTACCAGGACGTCATTACTAACACCTTGTTATGATTGTTCCAGTGTTAGCTCAATCTTAGTCGGCATTATTCGCCCATATACATTCAATCCATCCAATGCATACCTTGAAAGACTGCTATTTCTAACTTTGGATTATCCTTGGGTAGATCCTCCGGTTCTGGTTGGATTATAGGATTGATTCCTAACCTAACCACCTTATGACTTCAATTCGCATGGAAATTTTTTAAAGTATGTTGTTAGGTATAAAACGAACCATAAAATCCTTTTCGTTACTATTCCTAACCCCCCACATTGAGACGATTAGAGTCATATTGTTAATTTACATTTCTCCCCTATTTTAAATAATAAACACTTAGTGAATATGTAAATACTTTGTATTAAAATATGTCTTGAAAATTAGTGGGAGAACAATATTATAGCAGTGTATGGTTTGGACATTTTGATGATGTTTTGGAATACATATGAAGTTGGTCGATTGTTGATGTATCCAAGACATTAAAGACTTTTGTTTTGAAAAACTCCCCCGTCAATAATAGGGACCAAATGATAAATTGTTGTCTTATGAAAACATTGGAGGGATGGAAGTTTGAACGACATAATTGAAAGATTAATGAATTGTCATCGAGAAATTCTAGAAAATTGTGTTTCAACTTTTTTGAATAACCAAATGTTAGCGGACTTCTCTTCTACAACTAAGGGGAAGCCACTGATACGTACACTATCTTTTTCTGTGACTAAAAACAATTGGAATGTCTTGAAAAACAGCTCAAGACCGATAAAAACGTTAATTTTTCTCGTTATGAGGAAAAGTTATAAACTTCCCATTTATTTGAAGCTTTGGGTTATGTACTGATATTTGGCACATATAGCCATTTAGAAAATTAGAAATGACTGTTTTGAAACTATTATCAACTCTCGCTCGAACCTTCATTTACACACCCGTGTCAGATGATGAGATGCGACAATTTCTAAACATGTAATGTTATCGATTCCAAAGGACAGTCGAGAAGTGAATCTTTTGGAAATTTTCTATTGTTTTTGATTTTGTATTTATTTACCTGTTTGTCCCTTAGCAATTGCTATATGATGGTGGGAATAGTAGATTCCAACTCTTGGTCCCCCCCCTTGATGTACTGTCTTGACTACTAGAGAACAACTTTTAGAACCAGCTTGAACTTGTCTGTTTCCATGCTGTGGTCTTGATTTCCAAGTTCTGGAGCGATTTATTATCAGAAGTCATTTTGATGAAGAACAGGCCTGAGACAGATGTGAATAGACCGTCATTTTGACATTGATGACCGGGGCTTATGAACTGTTGCGATCATACATCTTTGACATTAGGGAACGTGGCCTGAAGTGTATTTTTAGCAGACAGCCAATTGTCGTTGTGGTGCGAGGTCTAAACGGTTTATGGTCAGACTATAATTTTGTCCGTAGCTCAATGTTTGTTGAAACATTCTGAATTTGGTTTTCTTATTATATCAACATTTTGAGCACCCACACTCTGAAGATTTTCCTGCTTTGGCATTGTATAGTACATCTTGCATTTAATCATTTCTTTGTTGCTTTTGACCATTGATGACGTAACCTCACTTAAACCCATAGTTTTGATTGCATGGCATGATATAAATGGATATACTACCTTTGAACCATGTGTAGGGTCACTTTTCAACCTTGCTCGTGCAAGAGTTGAATAACTTTCCTGTGGGAACCCACCTAAGACCAACAGTCTTGAGAATTCTACCCGTTAGTTGCCACCTAAGACAAGATCTAGGATTCATTGTTTTCTCAGGGACAGTGGTAGTCTTTTTGTTTGAGAACCTATGTCCTGTGGGGATCTGTCTTTCTGGTTTCTTAGATGCACTTGACTTTTCTACGGGCATATATCTCTTTGTTGTCTTATGGGATTTTGCATCCTTATTCTGTGCAGAGGCACGAGGATTTAACCTTGAGAGGTATTCTAAGACGCATTCATCATGATTTGCACTATAAAGGCACTTTTTGCATGTAGGACATTGCAAGTCATTGAACTTCAAGAAAGGCTTTGTTTCCCTATGGTTCTCCTATATTGAACATCTTTGTTTGAAACCCGACTACGTCATTGATGCTGTGCCAATCCTAGGTTTTTGGTTTGCAACGCATTAGCTGATGTTGGGAATCTAGCAGGATCAATCATACTAGGGTTTCCATTCACATCTTTGTCTTTCTAAAGTTAGTGCACTTTGTTTCTTAGGTTTTCTCTAGGTAGTAGTTTTATGACCATGTCATTTGAGCCTACAAATGTCTTTAGGTGACTGAAATGACACATGCTTTGGGTGTTGATGACCTAGAGGGGCCAGAGTGCAATCACATTGTGGTTTTCGAACTGACTTGTTTTCAATTTGAGGCAAATTCCGTTAAGTGATTTTTTGTTTAGATGACCATCCGACTCCATTAGATTTTATTAACCGACTGGTTCGTTTGAAAACTTCTCAAAAAATTTTAGGAGAATTTGAAAAAGGGGTCGTTCCTAAAACTGATGGTTTGTGGAATACGTTGAGCATTTGTGTCCTAACAACAAGTGGTTTTATATAAACTTAGTTTCCATAGACTTTCCTTTGCATTTCTCAATGAGTTTCTTTAACTCACTTATGGCAATGTTCTTGTCTTTGATTTGAGCTTTTTAAATCCTGTATTCATGAATATTGTTCACGGTTCTTTTCGAAATACATTAGATCCTTATTCTTTGTAAGACTGAGATTGGTTTTTTCATTTTGTTCTTTACATTGGTTGTAAAGCAAGTTCAAGAGAAATCGATTATTTTTTAAGTTAGAGAAAACTTTTAACAAATTATTATGAACATTTCTTTGTTAACAGATTCAGTTTTGTTTTCGAAAGCTATTTATTGCAAGAACATCCACATCTTTGACCTGTGAAGATATAGAGCATTGTAATCCAGTAGAGCATTTAAAGTCATACAGAGAATGCAAATATGAACATATAACATCTTTAGACACACACTCTTCGAGAAGTAGATCATATATGTTTGAAAATCAGCATTTTCAAATTCAAGTTCGCCAATCTCTTTTTCAAGGGATTCAACGTACTCAAAGTCTTCATGCATTTCCGTTTTTAGTTCATGAACAAAACAATAACTTTCATTTATAGTTTTGATTGAAAGAGGCATCAATAATGATTTTATCAAAACTTTCCATATCATGGAGCAGTTGGGTTCGAAAATAACTCCTAGTATGATTAGACAAAGCTTGTTTCATAAATCGTTTTAAAATATTAAAGTTGTTGGTTCTTTCGTGTGTAAGCTTGTCTGCTTTTACAATGGATTTCGATATAGGTAGAAAGGCAACAATTTTAGAGCAATGTTTGGGCTTTTGTCAACAAATGGTTTTCCCTTTTACTTATCTTCCTAACTTCTGTTCAGCGCGTTCCAAACTGATCAAATAGGTTTTGGGATGGAGGTTTGCAAGATTTTTTTTTTTTTTAAAATTTTTTTTGAAAAGAATTTCATAAAGACCGTATTTGATATGTGTAATCATATGGTTTGCACTGTGTCTTTAGTCAATTTTAATCTACTCTCTTTTTCTAAGAGTCACTGTTTCTTCCCCATTGGGGCAAATCTGTTTGCGAGATCAGAAGTATCATTTGGGGATCTGTCGATGACAAACATATTTTTTAGATTGAGCTATCGTGAGGTACTTTGGATTAGAAAAGGTTGATCTACCATGTATATGTTGCACATTTAGTGCTAACATATGAATTGGTCGAAGTTGATTGATTGCTTTATAAAGAATTTCATTCAAAACTTAATTTGATTTGTCCCATTTCAAATCAGTTTGTCAATATCTCCTGCCTCCTTAACCTTTACATCCGAAATGACACTTACTTTTTCTTTGAGTTGACCTTCAAATTGTGACTTATTTGTTTATAAAAGATCTCTTTTTGACAAACTCATCGTGTTTCTGATAGACAATGAAAGATTCATAGGCTTTAGTTTTTTAAACCTTCTTTTATGTCAATGTCTTTAGCGAGCTAATATCCTAGAGTTCATTTAACTTTGTTTGAAGAATGTCATAATCAATCATCCGGTCATTAAAGGCTTTGTACTTCTCAAACTCATTCTTTTTGTTCAGAAGTGCAATCAGACAACTATCCCAATAACTAAGAGCCACCCTCCAGAGCACTATTGGTTTCATCAAGTTAGTTTTGTCGACTTTTCCAATTCTTGGAGTCAATGATGCGTGTTGCTTCTTTAATTGCTTGTAAAATCATTTTGTTTTCCTAGTATCAAGAGTTTAAATTTGCAGATTATAATTAGCAAACTCACACTTCTCATCATACATTCTGCAACATTTTTCTCGAGAATTTGTCTTTCATTGGCATACAGCATTCTTTTCATCATTGTTTTGTACCTGTTCCAATGGCGTATCAGTAGAACTTGATTCTGCAGGTAAGACTTCCTGAATCTTTGCCATGAAACCGTAATGTGCTTCTAATTCCTTCTTTTCAATCTCTTCATCTGATACAATCCTACTGCTTGTTTCATCTCCTGAACTTGTAACCGATGATTGAACCTCTTGAACCTTGCACTGTTGAATCTGCAACTGTCTTTCACTCAACTTTTTCAACGTCATCTTAAGCTCTTGCTCATGACTTGCTCTTTCTATTATACATTGCTCAATGGAGTTCATGTTCTGGATGATTGTTTCCTTGAATGTTTGAGCTGTCATTTTAGTGTAATCTCTGAAGGTTTCTATTACTTCTCGATCTGATGAAAAAGATCTTGAATAAATATCGAGAGGCTTTAACAAGTCAGAGTTAATGAACCTTTCAAACTGTACTTTGATCACACTTAGAGCGGATTTGGAATCCATCTCGTGAAGTGTTTCTGCATTGAGAAGTGTTTCTAAGTTATTCATGTGTTGAGATAACTGAAACTTGAAGGTTCTGAAACTATCACCAAAGAGTCGTGCAAAAGCTTGTTGATACCATATACTCTGATTTTCGAGAAGTTGAGTGGTTGATTTAAGTGCATTTAATTTGTTCAAGGAGTTTTCTTTGAAAATCTTTGCTTGCATCTGTATCTCTGGTTCCTCTAAAACTGAACCCGAAGATGAAGTAACCTTTGTTCCCATTTTATCGTGAATTATGAAGTGTAAAAGATTTGTTGGATCTTAAGTGGATATGATGTGATTGATGTTGTGGTTTTGAATACAATAGACGTTCACGGGATTTTACAAGTCTATGATTAGAACCGATAAAAATTTAACGGGATTTTACAAAATCAATAGAAAACCGTGAATGATTTGATTCGGAATCAGCGGCCAATGATTTAATTGTCTAAAAATAGATAATTTTCTGGCTAGGGTTAAAGCTGTTTGTTTAAATAGGCTCACCAAACTGAAACGGGCCTAAAAATACAGATGGGCCGTGAGCTAGAACAAAAACAAGTCTAACACAAATTCCAAAAAACTGAAAAATGTCAATAAATCATAGTAAACGAGTGTTTTGGGCCTCGAAAAATCCGTAACCAACTAAAGGGTGGTTACAACGTGATCCGTCTCGTTTTTCTCTTCGATTTGAGAGGTCACGGGCCTGAAACGGACTTACGGATCAAAAGTTATGGCTGTTTTACTGAAACCCTTTTCTTCACACAAAAAAAATTCTTAGCAAACCGCTGCCAATTAGTAACTCGCTGTTTGGCAACTCGCCGTTAGCAACTCGCCGTTAGCAACTCGCCGTTTTTAGCAACTCGCCGTTTTTAGCAACTCGCTGTTTTTAGCAACTCGCTGTTTTTAGCAACTCGCTGTTGTGGTCAACAAACCGCCGTTGACTATTTCCTTAAATCGTGGATCTTGTCCCTTTCCTTACCAAACCGCCATTATGAACACCAAGCTCGATTTTTTTCAAAATCACTCAAATAAGCATTTAAGCCACGAACCAAAGCAAGGATTTGCAATATTAAGCGTCTCTAAGAAGATTTAACACACAATAACATGTATATCTTTGTGGATCGTCCAAAAAATAGCAACTCTCCACGAAGAACACCTTACTTTGTTTGCTTATAATTCGAGCTAGGAGCTTGTTTAACACACGAAATTTGAAGCACTCTTACCTTTTTATGTGTAGAACAAGTGAAGATCAAGAATAACAACCCATTAGACCCAAAAAAAATTGAGCCGTGGGTATTTTTCCACAAAATAAGCCACGAATTTGAGCTAGTTTAGCCACACGAATCAATCACGAATCCACCCTTTGCTCTGATGCCAATTGTAGGATCCCGTTAACACTTCATAACATATAACATACACGAATCGAACTAGAAAAGAGAAAGAGAGTGAGTTGAACTTTTAGAGAGAGAAAGAGGAGAGAGAGAGATGAGAGAAAAAAGGAAAAGATATTTTAGATATTTTGAACAACTAGAACAACTAACTTTTCCAAGTGGAAAAGTTCCTTATATACCCCGACACTTAAAAGTGACGCGCGGGATATTTAACTAGGACCCGGGCTCGGGTTTTGCTTGGGATTAAACCCGAAACATATACAATATTAGATTAACTATCGAGCCCGATTCCCGATATTATCCTATTACAACATTAACTAATTAAAGACCGAAGCTCCATCGTAGAGTGACCGAACTTCCTTGTTCGACTCAATAAATTGAGGCTAACAGTAGAGGTTCAGGGTTCGAGCCATGCTCACCCTGGATTTCCCCTCTTCCCTTTTTTTTATTTTTGCAAAAACTTTTAAAAACAAAGTTATAGAACAGCTGAAAATAAGTATTTTTTGTAAAGACAACTTTTTTTGGAAATCACTAATAAGCTAGAAAAGAGCTTATAAAACAGACAGAAAAATACTTAAAGGATTTTGAGCTTTTTCACTTAACCAACTAGTTAGAAAAACTTTAA
>BQNB010149517.1:0-16158 GCA_026074375.1 Tanacetum coccineum | reverse complement strand
TAACGCTAGGTACATCACTAATTTTTTCTCAGCATTCTTGTTATGATCAAGTGAATACGGCCTAAAAAAAATAAATATCATAAAGGATATGGCTAGATGATCTCTTTGGCAAAACAATTATCACTCACCGGAACTAAAATCACATAAACCAAAACACATAAACCAAATCCAGTTGGATCTTAATCAATTACCACAGATTCTGAAAACCATTAATATGACCAAAAGCACCCAGATCTCAAACACACTGCCACAAAACAACACACAACCGAAACACACTCAAACCGCCTAAACCACCAACCAAGTCCGTTTCTGGCGATGGTGGTAATCCTGACGTTCATGGTGGCCTTTTCAGGCGTTTTATGTTGGTGTGTGTGTTTGTGTTGCATTAGAGAGAGAGAGAGAGAGACGCAAAATTTTAATAACTTTCCAATTGACATTTTCAGAAAAAATTGATAAAGAGGGAGATAAAAAGTGTGGTTTATTAAATCAATTTTTTTAGCCAAGATTTGATAGGAAGACCCTCAATGGAAATCCAAACGATCCTTTCATCATTTTCAAATGAGCTGGTCGCTTGAATAAGCTCAGTGAACCAAGAACCAATACCAGAATGGTTGAGAAATTTCTCTTTTGCAGTGAGAGAATCAAACTCAAAGAGAACCCACATCCCTCCAAGATATGAAAGCTTCACATTTTGAAAACCCTCTTTAGAAATAATACAAGGTAGGTTAGGAATAGTAGAAACGTCTTTTGCCCTTCCCATTAGAGACATGCCAAAATCGAACTCCTTAATACAAGTATCATCAAGAACCAAAGCAGGTTTAGTAATTTCAGGAGTTACATGTGATTGAATTCCACGCTTAAGAACAGAAACAAAGAGTTATTTGAATTCTCCATATTCCATTTAGCCACTTAACCGACAAAGGAGAGTAAAAAAGATTTTGTAATTTTCTTCTTTTTTTGTAATTTTTTATTTGTGTTTGAGTGTGTGTTTTGTGAATGGGTGGGGCCCAAATGGTATGAGTAATGTTGTGTTATAAGTGATGGAGTATTTTGAGTTGTTGTGTTGAAATGAGATGACAGTGATGTGGCACTCAGTGAGGCTCAAATGTCATGGCTTTTTTAGCCATGACACCTTTTTTTTTTTTAGCCATGACACCTGATGCTCTTAACATTACATGCAATAACACAACCCTTTTAAGACCTACATTTTTTTTCTTTTCTATTTATTTAACCAAACTAAATATTCAATCATTTAATAAAAATACAAATTTTAATTAAAAAAAATTAAAAACAAAATAAAAAATATGCAAATGGGCTAGGCCTATTTCTTCTACCTCTTTCTTCTTCATCTTCCTCTTAAACCATCGACACACACACACTACACACACACTCAATCAACACACACTAAAACACAACACAAACATATACCCGCTTTTTAAAAGAAAAAAAAGAAAATATGTTTCAACGCACGTTGGTGGGTTAACATCCCGCCCAACGCCGTTGGCCAACACTGATTTGCGGTATCATATCGCCGGGCAATGCCGGTCCACCTCAGCATAACGTCAGATGAGGCGTTATGGTACCTTGCCCTCTAATTGTGTTATACCTACGCCGAATTAGAGACGGTATTTCACTAATCATATCAGACCAAGTGTTTTTATTATGTAAGAGATATATTTTTATTAGGAATGTTAAATTTATATGAGTTTTACAAAAAATATTCACATAATAATGTTTCATGCTAATTTATAGAATTATTTTTTTATTTTTTATTTTTACTTTTTCTCTAATTTACATTAGCAAATTAACATTCACATCATTATATAGGTTTGTTTTTGTAAAACTTATATGGATCTCCATTCCTTATTATGTATGTATGTATAGGTAGAAGCGAAAACGAGTCTAAAAGAAATAGTATTTCCGTCCCAAAGAGGGATGAGCACGGGTATGTAACAAGTTGGCACCAGAACTGGATCTGATGGATCTGAGAACCGGAATTTTGTGAAAAGTAAGAACCGAAAACTGAACCGTATATAGTTTTCAATTCCGGTTTGTCTAGTTTACTTGGCTCGAAACCGAAAAACAATCCGAAATATCGTTTTTTTGTAAATAGTGCATAACAAATCGAAAAACAAAATAAAATAACATAAAACTTTGTCCAACAAAATAACCAAACCGTTTATAGTTTCACCATTGTTTCCATTTATCTCTTACGGTTAGTTTCTCTAATTGTTATTTCTTATTTTTTGCAATATCATCGACTTTAATAAGATATTTAACGTTATCCCAATTAATTTGCGTTGTCGACTTTCTCATCCAATTTTAGGTGCAAATCAAAGCTTCCACAACCGACATTGAGTATGGGAAGTAAAGAAAATTACATGTTTTTAGATTTATTGGGTATTCGGTTCCGGAACCGAGAACATATGGACACGAACCGGACCGAGCCCACCCAAGAAACGAAAACTCTCAAACTCAAGAACTGGAACTAGAATCATTGGGTCTGGATCCGGTTCAGCTCTTCTCGGTTTTGATACGGTTCTCGATTTCGGTCCGATTCTCTGATTCTTTCGCTCGTCCCTAATCGCAAATATTTTTGCTTGCATGTGTCTCACGTTAAAAGTGAAAAAAGAAATCTGAACATAGTTATTTGTGACAAAAACAACCACCTTACGAATAACAAAACAAACATTATTTAGAAATAAGTGATTAGAAATTAGTCGGCGTGTGATAATAGAAAACCAAAGTCACCTAATATTTTTACTTAACACGCTATTTTTTGTTTAATCAAACTTATATTATCATAAGGTGTCTAAATATTGGTTTTTGAAGATCACATAAAAACGTCGACAAGTGAATCAAGATCGCTTTTGATTTCCACAAACAAAAGAATTTCATAAAAACCAAATTTACGCGTGTTCTTGCAACTTTACGTATGAAACATCAATAAACTCTTATATTTTTAGATAACAACCTCCAACGAATTTATATATTATATGCCCATGATCGAAATGGTATGTTTTAAACAAATGATAACCATGCATATATATGGAGAAAGTGATACACATGTACATATTAGGTGGTCGATTAGTTGGCGAAAGTGACATAACCACGAGTATATCATTTTCATGCAATCAAACAAGTAAATGTTGCCCAATGTCTTAATGTGTGATACATACCGCATTAATTATAAATTTGGTTTACTATAACCCGACAAAACAAATCTTAACACTACAGCACCCTACAATGTGCTGTTCAAAATCCATTTTTTTTGGAAATATATAATAATCTAGTTAGTTTTATTAGATATAGAGTAAACTGCAAAAAATTTCTATGTGGTTTGGCCAAACTGTATTAGATGGATTAAGTTAGTCGGTCCAATTTAGGATCCATTAGGGTTTAGGTTATTATGTTTTTATAATCTATAAATAGTGGTTAATAATAAAGTTACACATATGGGGTTTTCATTGTCTAACATATTAGATGGATTAAGTTAGTCAATGAAAACTCCGTAGGTGTAACTTTATTATTAACCACTATTTATATATCTGATACCATGTTAAACAATGAAAACCCCGTAGGTGTAACTTTATTATTAACCACTATTTATATATTACAAAGACATGATAACTTAAACCCTAATGGACCCTAAGCTCACAGACCGAGCTTGGGCCGACTAACTTAATCTATCTAATAAACTGTAGGTGTAGTCTGTCTTTTCGAATATGCAGTCGTCGCTTTGTGAGAAACTTTGAATTACTCTCGTCGATGTGGTTTGTCCTGACTGATGTTAAATGACCAAATTGTTCTCGTCTTCAAACCACTTAAATGCAATCGTCGTCTTGTGAGAAACTTTGGATTGCTCTCGTCAATGTGGTTTGTCTTGGCCGATGTTAAATGACCAAATTGTTCTCGTCTTCAAACCACTTAAATGTTGTCGTCTTGTGAAAAACTTTGAATTGCTCTCGTCGATGTGGTTTGTCCTGACCGATGTTAAATGACCAAATTGTTCTCGTCTTCAAACCACTTAAATGCAATCGTCGTCTTGTGAGAAACTTTGGATTGCTCTCGTCGATGTGGTTTGTCCTGGCCGATGTTAAATGACCAAATTGTTCTCGTCTTCAAACCTCTTATAATAATAAATTGTTGTAACATTAATTCATACACGTACATAGTCACTATCATGGTTCCGATTTAATTTGTATACGCAACAGGTACAATAATTCTAGTACGTAATTATTTTAACATTATTGTCGAATTAATGGTTTACTATTTGGACCACAACGAAATGTGATTGAAAAATATCTGAGTTAGGAGCCTAAAATTGCCAAATCCATAAATATATCCTCTTAAACATTTGATAAGCAAATGTCGATTGAAGAATTTTGAGGGAGGGTTTAAGAAAAGTATCACTACTTTTAGATATGGTGCGCATAGTTTTGTAAATTTTTAATACTTATATAGTTATAATACTCGTACATGCACGAGTTTTTACATACTTTTGTCATTACGTGTTAGTATATCAATTAATATTTGTATAGATTTTTCTTCCACGAATAATTTGATGTTGTTTTACTTACAATTTGTTTAGTTAATCTTATTTAAATTAAACTATTGATATCATGTTAAAGTAAATTGCATAAATCGTTCTTAAAGTTTGGCTAAATTGCATGTTGGATCGTTCTTGTGGGAAACTTTTGATGCAAGTATCGTCCCTGCAGGGACGATACTTGCACTAAAAGGCTCCACACAGAGACGATACTTGCACTTTCGTAATGTTTAGGACGAAACATGAAATTTAGCTAAACTTTAAGGACAATTTATGCAATTTACTCATCATGTTATAAAGATTATGTTTGTTTATTAACACATAATGACCCTTGATAAAATATGTGTTGTTGCTATATGTGAATGCAATTTCATATTTACCGGACTTAAACACTAAAATGTCATATTTACCTAAATCATGTTTCAACTACATGATACATCATGCATTCAAAATTTATATTTCAGTATATATGACATTTTAATATTTTGATTGAGTATATATGAAATTATCATTTATATGTATAATTTCGTCTATTTATTTTTAACTCACGGTAACTCGTGAGGTTGTGATTTTATTTTGATATTTATATTCGTGTTAATAATTATTTAAGTCGTATTTAATTTATAAAGTTGTGTGCGGATTAAACTTTTAAAGAGGAATAACATGAGTCGTTATTGAATGCATATTATATATATATTTATATATAATATATAAGCCCCACTCCGCTCGCATTTTATTATATATATATATATATATATATATCTATTTATTATTATATATATATTTATATATATATATATATATTATTTATATGTTCCGTTTCGTTGAGAATGTTTTTATTTGAAAACATTGAGAAATCTACGTTTTGAGCAATTGATTCAATTTTTTATTTGATTCATCAAAGTAAACATCATTTAATGGTGATCAAAGTATAATCACAAATTTGATTCACAAAATCATTGCTAATAATCGAGTTATGGTAATGATTCCTTAAATTTTTCCCCCCCCCCCCCCCCCCCCCCCCCCCCCCCCCCCCCCACCCCCCCCCCCCCCCCCCCCCCCCCCCCCCCCCCTTTTTTTATATCGATAAAAGATTCAGTATTTACTTATATTGCTAAAAACGAGAGATTTTTTAACATTGATTTGATATTTTTTTTCTCACTCATTTTGAATTATAATCACATTATAATGAGTTTTATATCATTTTTGAAAACTTTTCAATCTGCTCAAAATAAAAATATTTTCTATCGGATTCAATAATTATATTATATATATATATATATATATATATATATATATATATAGATATATATATAGAGATGAGAGGGAGTGAGTTAGGATCATACGAGTTTTCTTAACAATAAGAAGGATAAGAAGTAAACTAAAACGAATATCGAGTTGCACCGACTTAAATTAGATGCATCTCTATAATCTTAGATGCATTATAACGCATCATAATGTGTTTTCTAGCTTTTAATTAGATGCATATACGTATATTAGATGCATTTTATTTTTTTGTTCCTCTGCATGTGCCGAAATCATCAAAATCAATTTGCACCATCTACACATCAAGTTAACGTTCGAAACTCAAAATGGTGCATCTAAATGAATAGAAATGCATCTAATGCAAGTCGTTGCATCTCAAATATGTGATTTTAGTCACTTCTCACCACTTCTTATTTTAATTTACTTCTCACTGGATCCCTACTATATATATATACACACACTATTATATAAAGCATTTATAATGTGGGTCTCATCAAAAATTAAGATAAGAGATGCAATTTTGACCATCCATCTTATTTAAGGAAATCACATCATAAAATGACACGTGTCACTTTTTTTTTTTTGAACGGTAATTTATTAAAACACTAGCAAGGAGCTAGATCAAACAAGAACAATATAAGGGTTCTTAAACCAATCGTCCCACTTGAATGACGCTTTACATCTGAATTTACACCAATAAAAAGAACTAGAAACTAAATTATCAAATATCAGCGCATTTTCAGGGATTTTCTTATCAAACAGAAGCTTGTTGCGAAAGTTCCACATATACCATCACAAACCATAGTATACACCCTCAAGAACGCCTCTGTCTCACTACAACGCATTGAAAGAAAATATGGTTTGTCGATTCCACACCGGCATTACAAATGGGACAAACAATCGAATCAATATCCATTCCACGACGAGAGATATTAAAGCGCGTTAGGAGCGCGTTAGATTTGACTTTCCAAGCTATGATATTCACCTTGATTGGCACGGATTTAACCCACCTAGTCGGCAAACTAACATCCTGAAACCGATTCCCATCAATCTCCTTTCGAATTGAAGCCACTGAAAAGACCCCATCACTTTCTAACGTCCAAACGTAACGATCTTCGCAAGGCACGAGAGTAGCAGTATACCATAATTGGTGAAGATTCGAATTCTAAAACAGTATACCATAATAAATTTAATTAACCACTATACCACAAAAAATATGATAATTTTCACACAAAAATAAATAGCCACAGTATATGCAAAATCATACATCAGCTCTCAGAAAAATAATCTAAGTATAAACCTCATCAGAATCGGTTTTACCTTTAAATACGCAACACATTTAGTTTGCTTCCACTTTTTTAAGAAAATTTAAAAAACATAAATTAATCCAAAACCAACTTTTTTCAATTGAAACTCTCTTTAATAATACAAATTTGCAACTTAAAAACATCATAAATATTCCATAAAATAATGAAAAATTTTAAAAGATATGATAAAATGCTTATCTAAATAAGTATCAAATCAAACTTTTAATAAAGATAAGAATATTTTATAGAATTGAAAGATATAATAAGGCGGAGTGGGCGGATTTTTTGATCCGGTTTTTCGTATGCAACCAAAAACCTCCCCGAATATTCAGCTTTTGTAAAACTTAAGACCGTCTGTTACCCATAAAGATTCTAGCGTAAAATTTTTACTGTTTCTTCATGTCGGCTACTCTGACGCCGTCGCGTCGCTGAATATTTTTACTGTTTCTTCATGTCGGCTACTCTGACGTCGTCACCAAAGATACTGACGTCTGTGACGCCGTCTCCACAGTCTGTAAGCATGGTCTTCATCAACTTCCGTGTAGAGTTGCATTCTTGTCCGTTTCTTTCCAAAATGAGCCCAAGCTACGTGTATTTCTTCAAATTTTCATCCAAGTGCTAAACATACAAAAAAATGATTAAGCACGTATTTTAAGAATAAATGCCTGATTTTAGGGGTTAAATGACCAAAAAAGTGTATAAAATTACACCTCATCAAATACCCTTACACTTGGGATTTGCTTGTCTCCAAGCAAATGAGCTTTTCTACCTAGTCCAAAGCAATATCGGGGGCATTTAACCTATTCTTTAAAGCTATTTATGGCACAACCAAATAGACCTCGCAATTAACGGCACGGAAATTACACACTAATACCTCACAATAAGTGTGTGGTTTCTCTCTTTCTCTCGGGTGTATAATGAATTATAACAATATGAGAAACGGAAAATTTAACACTCATTACCTATATAAATTACCATAAACTTGATAAAGGATTAAACCTCCACCGCTAAGGTTTAAGCACCTAGAAATCACTATCAAAGATGTCTTTTAAGGGTTGTGGGGTGTAGGTATATGATAATAATAATGGAAATGAAAACGGATGGGAAATATTTAGGGTTGACTTTTTGGGTGAATTTGGGGTGAAGTGGTGAGTTAATTATTCATATAGGAGAGCACGTTGGTTTGGTTGCTAAGCCAAAGATTTGACCACTACTGACTAAGATATACAAACTCTACATCAAATCCTTTTCTTCTTCTTTTCTTGACTCAATGATAAACATAAACATAAGCAAATGGCAGCCCGTACATTTTTTTCACTTTTTTATACTTTTTTCGACTTTTTTTCTTTCTTTTTCTCTTTTTTCGTACACTTTTGCCTTGCCAATTGCTTAAACATAATAATACATGACTTGGGGTTTATAGATACACCCCTACACTTTAGTTTTTAATACTCAAAACATAAACTAGTCTAATGACCCGAATTGAGATAGATCACAATAACATGGAGACTATCAAACAAATATGAGAGTATTGACTTAACTTTTCTTTCCCATTCTTCCGCAAAATAAATACTACCATGAATCCCAATCGTCTCAAAATTGTATATACAATGATAATGAATCAGCAACCGTGTACTCAAATAATTAACTAGGGTTAAACACAACAGTGTACTAAAAGCGAGTACATATAAAGTAGGCTAAGGCTTTTTTAGGTGTAACAATGGGTTTAAGGGTTACAAATTTCAACTACTACATACTTCCGGAATAGTCTATTCAAGAATTCCTAAGAATTCCCTGTTCGGATCGTCCTGCACCAAAAAATTACGAGAACCGCGAAAAGGATGGCTTGGAGGGTTGTACTAGGGGAAATTTGCACTAAATGAGTGCGAAGCAAGAGTGTAGGGATAGTTATACAGTCGAGGTAACGATAATAACAATTACAGGTTTAAAACATGGGTTAATCCTAGTGCCTCTTATCATTTAGTAATTTCTATAAATGCGGTCTCGGGATGCATCACTAAAGCAAGTTCTAGAATTTAATACACTACCGGTACACTCTCATATAATTTAAACCAATACCAATGCTCCATAAAAGGCGAAAAAATCACACATGCACGGACAAATCCATGAACACGACATATGCAATTGCTCAGATCCTTAACTCGAGAAAGCTAAAGGTATAAATTATCTTAAGCACCAAAGATTGATGCTCAAATTCCTAAAGATCTAGGGGCGAACCTCACAATTTGGGGTGAAATTTATTTGAGTGGAAGGGTTTTTGTATTTGTCGTATAATTCCCTATCCAATGAGACGCTATTAATATTTAGTTTCTTCGATATGTGCCATAAAAAAATTTAAATTTGGGTCAAAATTACCGTCTACGCTATGTTTCAGTATATTACTCATCATTTTAAAGACAAAGCAAATGGAAATGAAGGAATAGTTTCTAAGGCTTTTATTTTCCCCTACACTTATTACGAACATTATCCTTAATGTTCTATAAAGTACCCGTAAACGAATAAAGGGAAAAGAAAAAAAGCGAAACAAACTAGTACGCCACTGGTTTTGCTTAAATTGGAGAAGAAACATGATAAACTGGCTAAATCGTCATCCAAGATTCATCCACATGAAACTCCTAAGAACTCGTGGGATTTTTCTCATCAAATATAACCTGCAAATCAAAGACAAGATACAACCAAACCTAGCGTAAAATTTGGCGGAATAATGATATACATTCAAACTATTTTAGGGTTTATACACTACGAAAGCAATAAAGATATGATGAATGTACTAATACAATAGTGGTTTTCTATAAATTTTAGAGAAAGTACATATTCTGGAAATTATACAAAAATTATTTTTCAAAAATCAAGAAAATACGGATATTACTGTATCTGGGCTGGCGGCGCCGTCAGGAATAATTCCTGACGCCATCTCCAGACACAATAAATAAAATTTTCTTAGTTTTCTAGGAAAAAATTATGCACGCTTATCCCATTAGTTATTTCCTGAAACTTTTACTGCATAAACCACAGATTTGATTAGTATAATCATATAGCTCGATAAGCAAACACACAAAACGTGAATTAATCTAAATTATTTATTTTCATATGTTCGAAAATGGTTCTTATAAACTGGATATTTCCCCTACACTTATTATGCAAAATACCTTTGATTGAGATTAAGACGAGGTTAAAAACAAAACAAATCATGATCACAAAATTATTTCAAACATAAATAAACAAACAAATAAAGAATTAAAACACACGACACTCCTAATATGTAAGAATCTAACATATTGGGTTGCCTCCCAATAAGCGTTTTTGTTTATTAGAGAGTATTTTAGCTAGACTCGGAGTCCTATTCCTTACGTTGTTTCGTGAATGCTCACATGCCCCCGTGTGAGGCATTCCTTCATATTCTCGTCAATTTGGTAGTCGGGACCCAGGTTTAGACAATTTTTATACATCAATTTGTTTTTTTTCGTGAGCATGCCTAAATCCGTTAATTAAATCTCTTCCATTTAGCATAAGAATAGGTGGGATCTTAGTCCATGACACATGCCCCTAACTTTTATGCCTAGGTATAGTGTGGGGCATTTGGAATGTGTAGTTATCAAAGATCCTAGTGAAGGACACTAATCCCTTAGCACAATCATATTTAAGTTTAGTGACTTCTCTAAAGGGTTTACCCACCATAACTTCTGCCATTTCACTTAAGATAAATTCTCCTATGTCTTCTAGCACCACAAAATCAGTCACATAGGTGAAGCTTCCAACAAATACATAAACATCCCTAACAATAGCGACTAAGTTCATTCCCGTACTTTTAATACCCTCTACCATTATAGTGTTATAAGCCTCCGCGTAATAATGTTCATTGGTAAGAAGGAATCAAAATAGGCAACAAACTTTCTAAAGCTAATCATACATTGGAATGCTAAATCATCCCCATCAAAACAATTAATTCTCCTTTTGCGGCACAACCTTCCCGCATTACCATATTCTTCTAACTCACTAAGGACTTCCCCATCGTCCGAATCATCATCCGAGTCTAGAAAGGGAGAGACAAGGAGTGTATCTACCGATTCATCATCTAACTCAAGGTTATTCATATCAATTTCATTGGGTTGGTTTATGAAGCCACCAAGAAATTATTCAATACTCTCTAGACGAGAGTCAATAAAGGTCGACATTGCCTGTAGCTCATGGAGCTCTTGGACAACTTTTACGCGTAGTGCGGTTGGTAGGACAAGTGGGTTTAAGGTCGGTGGTGGATTTGCATTCTCTATAATGAAGAATAGAATTGTTAATGAAAAGGTTTACAAAACAAATGACACAAAGAAGAGATAGACTACAAGAAGGCTAATGACAAGAAATTAAAATCTTACTTGAAAGGATTCAAGCAAGTAGACCTAAGCTAAATAAAATTCGAAACCTATACTATTCCTCGGCAGTGGCGCCAAAAACTTGATGCGTTCATTGTAAATGCAACAGGTTTTACAACTCTCTAGGTAGTGTACCTAACCGTTATAATGTAGTATAGGCAAGACTCGTGGGTTGTTATCATTCTCTAGGGGAATAGCTTGTGAAGGTTCAAATAAAACGTAACTAAGGTCTAAAGGTTGAGAGAAGATTATTTTTGTGTTTTTATATTTTTTGAAAGCAATTTAAATCTCGGGTTTATAGGTGGTTGATTTTAACTAATTATCTAATTAAACTACTTTAATCTAAGCTAAGGTGGAAAACTTCGTATGATAAGGGATAAGTGTTTACTTATTCATGTATAATCCTTAGTATGTTTCTCATAACTCTATTTCTTTGTCACACTTGTGATGTATATGTAAGTATTTTCGAGAAGCATGACGAATTACATGAAAACACCGTCTACAAGATATCTTGTTAAGGCAACGCACAAGTAAGGTAGTATGAAGACTGTTACAACTCCCCTAGGGATATAGACGCGCGTAAAAGATACTTAAAGGGGATCATCCATAGATGGGTAAGGTAGTATGAAGACTATTACTGATGGAATCCTTTCTGCACAATCATGTCGCTCTAGTCATCTTGACACAATTAAGTGCTAGTGTTCTAGAGTCTAAACATGCACACATATCTAAAAGAAGCAATATTATTAGGATCTACATACCGATTTACATACAATCATAAGCAAACACTAATAGATCTAGCCAAGCATGTTAATGATAAGAGAAGAATAATTAATCAAACAACACATAGACATATTGAAAGATTAATGGATAGAAGAACTTCACTAGATCAAAACATGTAGTTTATGGATGATACAAGAGGGTTGGGAAACTCTAAAATACTCCCAAAGTAAGCTACACTTAAAACCCTAAAATATGAGGAATATATATAGGAAAATAATCGAGACGACGTCACCAAGAAATCCTGATGCCATCGCCTCGCCGAATCTTTTAAAGGTTTTTTCATGTCGGATACTTTGACGCCGTCCCTTCAGTCTTCTGACGGCGTCACCAGAGATTTGTAACGTCGTCTCCACAGTCTGTAAGCATGGTCTTCATCAACTTCCGTGTAGAGTTTCATTCTTGTTCGTTTCTTCTATAAATGAGACCAAGTCACGTGTATTTTCTCAAATTTCCATCCAAGTGCTAAAAATATAAAAAGAAACGATTAAACATGAATTTTAAGGATAAATGCATTATTTAAGGGTTAAATGACCTCGAAAAATGTATAAAATTACACCTCATCAAAACACTCTTCAAAAGGATATATTTTTTACTAATCAAGTTCATATTCAAATTAAAGTTAAAGTTGTAAAAAATTTGAATTAAAATAAAATAAACCAATCCACTAAAAATGAATCAAAATGGTTGTTGAATTAAAAAGCATAAAATTTTAAAAAATACGATAAAATTAGATCATAAAAGAAAAAAAATATATAAAATAATATTTCAATTTAAAAATAAATGTGATTTTATAATTAAGAAGGGACATATGTCGCTTTATGATGTGGTTCTCTAAAATGAATGATAAAGATTGCACCCCTTTATGTTAATTTTTAATATGACTCACATTATAAATCTGGGACAAGTTATCATGATTTTTCTAAGTTTTTCCCTAGGGGCACATGCTAAAAATCCCACAGCCTGTGTTTCAGTCGATGATTGTGGGCCTGACGCTAAAGGATAATGGGGACCACTCAGTGGTTGCGGATCATTCAAAGGATGACATGCAGGGTGTGTGGACCCTTTTTAACTTGTATCCCTGGGGTACACGTTAGAAAAAACCCAAGTTATAAAGACCCCCATAAAGGCTGTTTGTACCTCTCATGTGTTTTCAATTTTTAATTTTTTATAATCTTTTATTTAATAAAACAAAACCTCAAGCGGGGACTTTCGTATTTCCAAATAAAAGAATGTTTCTTTATTAGGCAATATTCTTATTATTTAGATTTTTATATTTAAATGTTAAAAAGTATTAAAAACTAATTATTTCCTAATTTATCTATCAATTATTAAAAAAACATTTTTATGATTACATGTAAAAAAAACTTAAAATACACGTAGTTCTATTATGTGCAATAGAGATGGGCTAAAAAACCGGGTTCCAAACCGGTTTCCGGGTTGAAACCGAAAACCGAACCGGTCAACCCCGGTTTTGACCAAACCGGTTCCGGTTTTTGGCCAAACCGGCGGTTTGGAACCGGTTTGGCTTTCCACCGAAAAACCCGGTTTGACCACCGGTTTTTTGAACCGGTTTCAAAAACCGGTTTGGAACCGAACCCGATTATCTTGAGACAATGGAGGACCCGGGAATCACCCTTTTTCTGATTTTCTTATCCTATCTAGCTTTTCTTGAGGATAACTGGATAGGATCAATGATTTTCTTGTGCTATAAATAAGGGTGTTGTATTACATTGTAAATCACAACTTACATTACATACAATCCTTCTTAAGCAAAAAAAAAACCTATCCACCTCAATGGCAAGTGAATCCGCCTCAACTACCACCGGTGTTGGTTCAACAAGTGCACTGACAATTCGTGAAATCATA
The DNA here is from genome assembly GCA_026074375.1 of Tanacetum coccineum. Lineage (NCBI taxonomy): Eukaryota > Viridiplantae > Streptophyta > Magnoliopsida > Asterales > Asteraceae > Tanacetum > Tanacetum coccineum. The sequence goes on along the minus strand of BQNB010149517.1, from coordinate 1,999 downwards.
CCAACCAATCGAACCCCCGAAGTTTGGAAAGACTTCAACATGTGCATTATGACCAACGGTCAGAAAAAAGCTCAATGCAAGTATTGCTTTCATTTCTTCTCGGAGGGTTCCAACACGACGTTGAAGAATCATATAACTCATCCGCATTGTGAAGTATTAAAGGCGCAGCAGAATCAGAATCCGGAAGCGGGGCAAACGTCGATGGGACGAGATGGGCCAATGGCTAAAGCTCTGCCAACTTCTTGTAGACTGACTTCTCTTTAGGCTCTGAGTTCTTTTTTCTAATAGTGAAATTCTTCTTCGCCACTAGTGGCAAGGAAGTTCTTGGTAATTAGCAACGGGGAAGGAAGATCTCCCCTAATTTCATTCATTCAATGCCCGCGGTGAGGCGCGACCTACAACAAACGAAGGGGGAAAGCTTGCTTTGTTTGATGTAGCCTTATTTTTAGGCTTGGTAAGAAGCGTAAGCTATTGTTGTAGGCTCGAGAAGGGTAGCCTCGCAGCTTCCCTCAGCAAAAGAGCCTTACTTTCTATTAGTTAAGTGCTAGCGCCTGGCCGGGCTTTCAAGGGAAAGGGAAGAAAAGAAAGATGGTCACTCCTTTTAAGAACATGGCTCGTTCATTCACTTGCTCATGAGCTCGCAGCTTCGCCAGAAGCTACGAAGGAGGGGCCTCGGCCCGGGAAGGGGAGAGTGGCCGAGTGGTGAAAAGCAACATATGATAAATCTGTTGAAGTTTTTCTACGTAGGTTCGAATCCTACCTCTCCCACTTGTTTGTTGTAGACTTCATAGAAGAGAAAAGAGGCATTCGTCAGCGTATTAAAACGGTTTCCGGTCACCCGTCCGGTTCAACCTGCCTGAGTTTAAAACATTAGTAAAGAATAAAAATAATACAGGGAGATTTAGCCACTTTTCATGTATTTATTCACTCTTAAAACATTGTATCCTGATAAAAATAAACACATAGCTTAAAATCATAATTATTAGTAGTATTGTTTTAACTCTTTTGCTTTTTGCATCGTGTTAATTTTACCTTTAAGTATTTTTTATTTTGGTAATTATAATTTCTAAAAAAAATATTGTGGTAGTCTAGATCAAATTTTCTATATATTTTTTCATAATGGACAACTACTCGAGACATTACGAAGAAAAATGAACGATTGATTTAAGACTCGATCGTGGGCCGAGAAAAAGGAGACTCGATCGTGCAAACGTTCGATTTGTGGGAGATTTGTTATGTATTTGTTTATTAAATAGTTTGTGTGAGGTGTATTCGTGTTTAAGTTGGGTATGTATTAGTGGTGAAGTTGATTTTAGAGAGAAAAAACTGATGTGATGATACGTTAACGTGGTGAAACTGATTGCAGCCTAAATGATAGAGTATTACTTGTATACGTACACCAATTAGTCAATTACCTTCCATTATCACACAAGAGACAAGACTAGCATCATAAAACTTTCCAACCAAGTCTTTGATATTATGAAATGGACATAAACAATATAAAAATACTACCCATCCTAATAAAACAACACTTAACGACTAATTATCAAATAAATCAATTTTTTTTTGTTTGCTTTGCCTATTTCCAACTGTCACAAACTCTTTTATTTGAAATTCTTCTATGTGTAAATTACTAAGCAACTATATACAAAACTAAAAATGTCATCGGTCTGTAAAACTTCTAAAAAAGCAAAAAAGAATGCAGTAATACGTTAAAAATAAATAAATAAACTCAAATCATATTGTATTATGTTTTATTTTTCTTCTTGCTACTATCCATTTAGTTAAAATATTCACTTGTTATAATTTTTTATCATTTAAAATGTTGTTAGTCTATCTATTGTTTATAATAATGTCTAACCACATTTTCTTCATTAAGATTTTCATAGTTATGTTGAAAAGGATATTAATATGAGTTTGTGTAATGGGTTGTTTAACGTTATTGTAAGAGAAATTTTAAACTTATTAAACTCAAATCAGATTTAATTATATTATTGTT
>BQNB010149516.1:0-16158 GCA_026074375.1 Tanacetum coccineum | reverse complement strand
TCCCTGATGTACCTCACTACCAGCAGACCCGACCTTGTATTCGCTGTATGCATGTGTGCTGGGTATTAGGCTTCGCCTACTAAAAAGCACCTTGAAGCACTTAAACGGGTCTTTCGGTATCTCAAAGGAACCATTAATTGGGGTCTTTGGTATCCGAAAGACACCGCTATGGCACTAACGACCTATGCAGATGCGGACCATGCAGGTTGTCAAGACACACGAAGAAGTACGTTAGGAATGCCCAGTTCCTTGGAGATAAATTAGTTAGCTGGTCATCAAAGAAACAGAAGAGCACTGCGATCTCAACTACCGAGGCTGAATACATTGCCATGTCTGGATGCTGTGCTCAGATACTTTGGATGAGATCATAAATTACAGACTACGGCTTTGCCTTCAATATGATTCCCCTGTATTGTGACAATCGCAGTGCCATTGCTCTCTGCTGCAATAATGTCCAACACTCCCGGTCTAAGCACATTGACATACGACACCATTTTATATTAGAGCAAGTTGAGAAGGGCGTGGTTGAACTGTACTTCGTGACGACGGATTATCAGCTTGCGGACATATTCAACAAGGCATTACCGGTTCGAATTTCTACTCCCGCGTCTTGGTATGAAGAGTATGTCTCCGAAAACCCTTAAACGTCTTCAGGAAGGCAAAGAGGAGTAAAGGATGGTTTTCATATATCCTATGTATATATGTACATACTTAAACACAAAAAGAAAATACGGAAATATAAAACCTACAAAAACCATAAAAATCAGAAAATAGAAAATACCAAAAAATAGTTTTTCAAGACATGTCTTCCGCATATCGATAACATTTACGGACCTAGAAATGTCATTCAATAATGACACAGGTTTTTAAATGAAGCTCGAATGGAAGTTCAAACTTTTCAAAACATGTCTTTATGGCTTGTAGTTATTTCAGACTGCAACCCGTTTTTCAAAATGAGGAAAGCATGTCGCCAAAAAGACGGCTGTTCCTGACAATGGGTGATTAAGTTCTCCCGGGCATGGATTACTTCATATCCGTGCACCCTCGATCTAATGTACGTTTTAGTGCATTATTTCTTGATATAGAAGAGAAGTCTTCTTTCTTTAACCAAATTATTTTTCATCTATGATTCTTCAAAAAATTATTTGTGTTACCCACGGTGGAAAATGTTGTTTGAAAATCAATCAGACTTGAATTTCTCAAAATTTGTCACTCAATCAACGACTACAGCTCTTTCAATAGAAAACGGGTCATTGATTGAGGGGGGAGTGTTTTTCAAATTTATGACATCTAACGGGCATTTTAATTCATCAAATATTTAATTGGTAAACGGTTTTTGTATTGACCGGGTTCACAAATTGAAGGGGAGTTAAATTTATTTTAACTCAAAAGGCCATTATTGTCAATTACTTGTAAGTATAGGAACTTATGAGCAATATGCTAAATACTTCCTAGGCTTATGAAACAATAAGGACCATTTGTGCCTTTTCTGAAACTTAAATAAACCTTAATAAGACCCCTAGCCAAAAAGAAATGGATTTAGGAAGTTAAGGGACCAAAACTGCCAAATGATGAAGGCCAGGCTAGACCAAACCTTGGTATTGCTGCCGGGTCTCAACTTCAATCGAGTCATGTGGTTCATGCTGGACCAAACCTTGAACACATGGACTTAGGGACCTTTGATACTTCAACTCAGCAGAAACCTGAGCAAATGGATGAAGAGTTTACCACAACTGCCTACCCAAATGTTTAGGAGAACCTCAAACTGCCAACTGAAGATCAGGTGATACTTAAAGAACCTGCAAGCTCCACGGGAACCCTGTCTTCTCTGCAAAACCTTGAAAAATATCTCAGCTTCACTAATCAGTTCTTCGTTAAGAATCCACAGGAAGAAGAACCAGGGAAAACCAATGCTGAAGCAGAGGTTCAGTCAATGGTTTTAGTCCCCATTCATCAAGATACTTCCTCGGTTCCCCCAATGACCACTCCAGTTATTGATCTCACGACGATGCAATCCGACTCACCACTACCAACATCAACAGCAATAACCTCAATAATCACAACAACAACATCTCTTCCATCACCTCCTCAACCATAACAAAGCACCACAGATCCGATCCTAGTACGTCGCATAGGTGAGCTGGAATAATATATGGCGGACCTGATCCAAAACAACTTAGCCCTAGAGGAAAGGTTGGACAAACAAGGGACCTGACTATACAACTTGGAGAATCTCAATATTCCCCATAATGTGAGCCAAATAGTTAATGAGATAGTCACTGATGCGGTAGATTGGGCAATGTAAGCTCCACATCGAGTTCGCTTCAGGGATCTCCACACTGTTGATATGAAGGATATTCTTCAACAACGGATGTTTGAAGACGACTCCTACAAGGCTCATACCGTTCATAATGACCTGTATGAAGCTCTGCAGAAGTCATTGGAGTTAGATTATTCAAATCAACGTCTAGCTGATCAGGAGGAAGCTCGTAAAAAGAGACGAAAGAGACGTGACATACCAAGAACTCCTCCTGGGTCTCCACCTTCACAGCCACCACCTCCACCTCCTCTAGCAGGCGCGTCTGGTGCTCCAGGTACTTCAGGAGCATCAGGGTCTTCTTAGTTGTCGCCACCTCCTCCTCCTCTACCTACTGGTACATCTAGATCTGCTCAGCAACAAGGCAATAAAGCTCTAAGTTTTTCCAAGACGGAAGCCTCAGCATCACAATCTATGGCTTAGACTACATCTGACACTAGATATGAGTCAGCTGGTGTCTTTGGGACTCACGAGTTATCTCCTAATGACTCTCTGATGCGGGATGATTCCATTCACGAAGAGCAGGTACATTTGTCTGATGATGAAGACTCTGAGACTGATCACCAATCAAAAGCTGACTCGAGAAAAGACTGGTGGAAACCACTACCTGAAGAGGAAAGACCAGCGACTCCTGAACCTACCTGGACCATTCCTTCTTCCAACAAGTCAGATGTTGCGAACAACTAGGCCTCTGCATTGGCCACAACCTATGAGCACCCTGCTGAGAATTCATTACTTGCCAAGACTGGAGACATGACGACTTTCCTGAAATGGTACTGCCGACAAGTGAACAAGACCACGCTTACACAAGCAGATTTTGAAGGACAGGCTTATGAAGTTGGAAAAGCATTCTACCCAGATGTCGTTCACCTTCAGTTCCAGATGGAGGAGTGTCACAAGATGCTAACAGATCAGGTGAGATCAAGTCAGAATGAATGTCAACCAACCACTGCCTCTCGGTAGACCTCCAGGTCATGTTACTATTCAAACACAATTTTTCTTTAATAAATACTTGGAGTATTTACGGTATGGCAGCAAGGGAAGCTGTCCAGCACTCTCGATTTCCAAGATAAAGGTTGCTAACTACCCTAACTTTGGTCTTGAACTACTAGTGCCGGAGCAAATGTGGATTGATGATGTGTGTACCTATGACATAAGTGCAAAATATGGCATCTCTCACTGGTGGTTTACTTGACAGAAGTTCTATATTGACAGACATGATTCTCCATCACGTCAAAAAGATGTCAGAACACACATGCTGATTCTCAGTGTCATCAGAATTAAAGCCTACTCAAGATACGGGTATGACTACTTGAGCGAAATTGTCCTCCGAAGAGTCGATCACCAAGAACACACCGGAAACTTGACAAAATCTATTACCATCATTGAGATATCAGTAAAACAACACAGCCCTAAATTTTGCCCCAATCTAAATCAAATTCTAACGCGAATTAAGTTTAACCAATTACACCCATAAGCTTCTAATTCAACCCTAATCATTATAACATAATCATTATACCATTAATTACAGATTTAATGAGCATTAATTATCCACCATATTGATTATTACATGATTAAAGATTAATAACTAACAAGGATTAATTAAAACTTACCTTAGAGCTTGATTTCTTCACAAAAGCAAAAACCCTAATTTTTTTCTCCTCTTTTCTCTTTGTTCGACCGGTTATACCAAGGGGGAGGGTTATGGGATTTTATTTTGTATTTATAGGCCCCCAAACTAATTATAGATAAAGTCTAATTAGTATTTGTTTCCTTTTAAAACTCTTTTTTTTCTTTCCCTTATCCGGCCGAATGGCCTTATTTATATTTTTTTTATTAATTACTTAATTATTAACATTACCTTAATTTTCTACAAAAACCTAAGCTTATTTGCGCATACCTTTTTGCGTAAACGCAATTTACTAGACTTTTAAAAATAATTAACTTTTCATTTTTATTAAACCTAACATTCCAAAAATAGAAATTTCATTTCTTTCATATCCTTACTACTAGAACCTAATCTCTTCCTAATATTACTAACACATAAATACGTATACGTATAATTACTTACACAATTAACGCGAAACCGCTTCAATTACCAAAATCATTTCCTTGTCACCAAAAGTGAACGAAATGAATTCCACAAAATCCAACACAAATCCAATCCCAATGAGACGGTCACGCTCAATGGATTGATTATGCAATCTCACATATCCCACACAAACACATATAAACATGTATAAACACATATAACACATAACCCATACTTATAGAACAGATATTTAGGTCAACACTATGGTTTGACCAACCTGCTCAAGCCACGGTTGTCACATTATCCCCACCTTAAGAAAATCTTGTCCCGAGATTTAACTACTCGAGGCACTAGCACTATCGACAAACAACTGAGGACACTTAGACCTCATTTGATCCTTGCGTTCCCAAGTAAGCTCAGGACCACGCTTCGAATCCCAACGAACTTTCACTAATGCTATCATACTACGCTTTTACTCATGACCTCTCGGTCCACAACATCAACGGTTCCTTGACAAAACAAAGAGTCTTGTCAACCTTAATCTCGACTAACTTCCACAATCCGAATCCAACTGCTAATGAATTTGCTTACCCCCACAAGGGTGCAATTAGCAACACAACAACCCCAAACGAAAAGAAGCATCCCACTACATGAACCTCGCTCGTCATCGAGAAAACTTATCAAAACCCTTAAATTGTTGTAACAACGTGTTTTATATCTTAACCTCGTAACAACGTGTTTTATATCTTAACCACGCAAATTCAGGTTTACTCAAACCTTCAACACCTCCCAATCCAATTTCCGATACTCAGCTCATAAGGCAGAAACTCTCAACTGAACTATAGGCCCAATCCATCCAAGGATCTCAAATGGTCCTACATAACTCGGTTCTAACTTGTCTTTCTTTCCAAACGTACTACACCTCTCCAAGGTGAGACCTTCAACCACCCATAACCTACCAGCATTAATTCAAAAGTTTCCCACTACTACCAAGCTAACACTTTCGACAATTTGGCTGCCTCAAGCCTTTCCTGTATTACCACTATCTTGTTGGTTGTTTCTTGTACCAAATTCGATCCATTCAACTCACTCTCTCCAGTTATGGCCCATAAAACGGTAACCTACATTCCTTTCCATACCATGCTTCAAATGAAGCACATCCATACTCGAATGATAATCCCCACCTTAGGGAAAAACTCATCTCACGAAAGTGAGTATTCCAATTACCTCTAAAATCTACCATACTTGTCCTAAGCATAGCTAGGAATGGGGTGACTTAGTCAGTCCATTGACTACACCCAAATCGCATCGTATCCACTACTCACACTTGGTAACTTGACAACAATATCCTTAGTTATCCTTTCCCACTTCTACTCGGGTAACTCAGGTTGTAGCAACAATCCTGAAGACCCTTGATACTCAACTTCCACTTCCAAATACGCTAAATACTTACTACCGCAACTAGCTATATCCTTCTTCATACTCAGCCATCGATTAGTTAACCTAAAACCACACAACATCGTATCCGCTCCAGGATGGATAGAATACTTTGTCGTATACGCCTCTTCAATAGCCAAGGTCCTTACATCTCTCCAAATGGAGGTCCGAACCTTGTCTAACCAATATGAACCACTCTCCATCTCTTTTCACACTCGTTGGTCCAAGCCACGCAACATCTTATGTTGACGCGTTCTTTGCTTTGGACATCTTATCTTATGCCACCAACATCCTTTTCTCAAACCTAGATCGGATCATCGTACATCTATCTCGAACTCATTCTTGGCTTCACTCCTTCTTCCTACTCCACGGTACAACATCTACATTTGCCTTTCCCAGATGGTACTTGGCCTCGAAATCAAACTCACTAAATAACATCCATCCATCATCTTTGCCTCATGTTCAATCCTTCCGATTGAAAGTGTGTTGGAGACATTCATGATCCGTATAGATTACTCTCCATGTCTCGTTCACTTAATGCCTCTAGCATTATAAGGCAAAACCTACCACGTTGTCATGCAATCCTTCATAAGAACCTTCAGTTGACACGACGTACAAGCAATCACCTTCTCCCTTTTTCCAAGCATGCTTCCAAATCATTACTTCTCACGTCATAATATACTACGAAATCGTTTGATCCTTCTGGCAATGCCAAGATCAGCTCATTACCCATTTGATTCCTTCCACATCTAGATAGCTTCCTCTTTGCTCCGCTTCCACGTTGTTGGAAAAATCACGTACATCTTTTCCCCCCTTTTTTTTTTTTTTTCTTTTTTCCTTTTTTTAAAAAAGGTTTCACGTGACTCCACGATATCTTCAAGTACGTCTCGTACTCTTCCCTTTGACTTCTTGGTCGGTTTTAAAATATCGTCTGTATATATACGTTAACTAGCTTTGTCTATATACGGCCCCATTGGCCAAACCGGCGTCATTAACTTGTGATATCGTTGGTGCATTGGATTAACCACAAAAAGCATTGCCGTAAACTTTCAACGTGCCCAAGTAATAATAGTTTAAGATCTAATTAGTATTTTGTTTCCTTTTTAAGAATTCTTGTTTTCTTTTTTTTCCTCTAAAATTTGTTTTTTACTTTCGTGTATAAAAAAATTATTATTTATTTATTTAAATTTCATTAATTACTTATTATTTCTTTACTTAAGTGTTTATAAAAACCTATGCTTATTTGAGCAATACCTTTTTGCTGTAAGCAAATTTACTAGACCTTTAAAAAATATAATTTAACTTTCATTTTTATTAAAATAACATTCAAATATAGAAATTTCTTTTCATTATTTTTTCTAACTACTAGAACATAATCTCATCTAATATTACTAACACATAATCGTATTACGTATAATTACTTACACAATTAACGCGAAAACCGCTTAAAATACCAAAATCATTTTCTTGTCACCAAAGTGAACGAAATGATATTTGCAATTTCCAAACACAAATCCAATCCAATGGACGGTCACGCTCAATGGTATTGATTTTATCCAAATCTACCATATCCTACACAAACCACATATAACACGTAATAACACATATAGCACATAACCCCTACTTATTGAACAGATATTTTAGGTCAACACTACTGTTTGACAAACTGTTTCAAGACCACGTGTTGTCACAACAAATACATGAATCAAACTATGACAACTCTAAACCAAATACCAAGGACCAATTCCATTAGCATGAAACTTATGCTTATCACACGGTAATGCTTTCATCGAAGGATTAGCAGTATTTTCATCAGTATGAATGTCACACCCCCAAATATCACAGTGGAAGATAACGGGGCATGACTTTCATTGCATAAAGTTACAAGTTATATTGAACAACCTCTATATGAGTCGTTGAAACTAAACGTTTGATTTCATTAAAATTTTAAACAAAAGGACAAGGTTTCAAGAGTTACAACATAAACCAAAGTGGAATTTAGTTCACAATCAAACGTTAAAGTAATGCAAGAAATCTTTTACATAATGAGACCGCAAAATGTGACTCTAGTATGATGCTCCAAAATGCTATCCATGAGAGTACAACAAGGGACCTGAGAATCACATGCTAAAACGGTCAACATAAAGTTTGTGAGATAATAGGTTTAACGTTAAGTAAAAAGTAAAGTAGACCACAAGATTTTTGTGACTATTCTAACGCATACAATATCAAGAAAAATTATTAATATTGCACTAAGATCATGACATTGTAGCCTTAATAGTTAGTTTGTTTGTTACCTCAGGAGGTGTCTATCCTAAGTGTAACCCTTGCGGATTTTCTAGTTCATAATGTTCTATTTTAGTCTTTTGACTTTTATCATTTTATGTTTCTGTCAGATCAACTCACGTGATTTAACGGTAATCAGTTCATTATCTATTTGATCGTTAGTGCTATTATTCTCTTTAATTATCTCATTATAGATGATTATATTTATATTCGATCAATTTTCGGGAGGTTGTCCTACAAACGACTTAAAATATCAAATAACGCGACCCGACACGTCCATTAATGTCCATATCAAATCTAAGATAATTTAACCCTAAAACATATAGTGTAAATAGTCAAAGTTTAAGTAAAAATATTTTTACATTCATTATAAATACTAGGAAACTTTGGGTCGCATTATAATGGCACGAGTTTATTAAAGAGTCATTTAGTAACCGACAAGAACCTAATGCCACCCTAGGGGACCCCCCTAGGATGCTAATATAAGGTCGAACCCCATAAGGGAGCAAAGAGGCTCAATTTTAGGAGCTTTGGTCCCAAGTTGGTACATTGCCTTGTCCTATATTCATTCAAACAGACATACTTGATTTCATAACACACAAAATTCATTTTGATCTCTCTCTCTTCCTCCTTGCTTTGTCTGAAAACAACACACACACACACACACATAATATTTTGATTTTTATCAAAAAACCATGGAAGTCTAAGTTCATCTGGGTAGTTTCCAATAGGCGTGGTGTCTTTAAAACAACGTTTGGTTTGTTGATTTCGTGCTTATCTCATTTTCAAAACCCTCTATTTGTAAGTCATCTTATTTCATATATTCTAGTACTTTTAAATGCTTTATGATGCATAGATAATGGTTGTACGGTTTGTTTTTTAAAAATCGAAAGCTTAAAGTTTTGAAATAAATATTAAGGGGCGTTTGTTTGGTTCGAATATGGGAAAAGGGGCACAAGGAAAAGACCATTATATTATTTTGGACGTGATGGTTGAATAACATTTGTATACTTAGTAGCTTATTACTATTTTCAGCTTAAAATAAGCTAATACGGCTTATTTATGGCTTATTTATTTTCAGCTAAAAAAAGGGAAACAAAGGAAAAGCGTTTTTGGTTATTACCTATACTTGTCATGTTTTTATAGCTTATTATGATAACTTATTTTGCGAACTATAATAACTAATAGCTTATTTATAAGCTTCGTATAGCTTATTTTGGAGCTTATTTGCTCACGGCAAGAAAAGGGAAAACCAAAGAAGTACTTTTGGTTATTTACCTCTTTCGCCATTATTTTGTAGCTTATTATTGTAGCATATTTTGGTAACTAAAGGTACTTATAACTTATTTGCTAATTTTCGAAACTAGCATAGCTTATTTTGGGCTTATATGACCCACGACCCAATAAGGCCCAATAATCGCGGCTTATTGTAGACCTTATTATGGTCTGGCTTATTTTCATGGCTTTTGGTTATAGCTTATTGGTATGTGCTTAATTACACATACCATTTTCCATTAAAACCGGACTTAAATGACAAAAAACGTACCAAAAATACATTGTATTTGTATGTTTTCACTTATATTGTGCAGGTAACGGATAATCAAGAAAAGGACAAAATCGAAGCCAAAACGGACAAAAAACCAAGCACGGAATGGAAGAGACCGTGAGAAGTCAAAAAGTCAAAGTTAAAGGCGGAGCCGATATCGAAGAAATGATAAATGGGTCAACCCGTACCCATCTAATGGGCCGGGTCAGCCCATTTAAACATTATGAAGACTTTATAAGACTTAAGCATTATAAAAAAGCCCAAATCCAAGAAAAAGCCCAAAAGCTTAGCATTGTTAACTGAGTTAACAGCCCAATTCACATGGCTGTTAAGTTTTGATTAAGCCACAAGGACCTTCATTGCAATAACCCATTACACTTTGAGGGACTGTTTTTGCCACTTCCCAAAATCATATCACCACAAAGGACGATGGATGCAATTGAAAGATACAAACTCAAGGGCCAAAGGTGTAAAACTCCTAAACCTTCACCCCTGTTCTTACCCAAAACAGAATACAAACACAAACGTCATTGTTCCCGCCAAATTTCCCTTTTTATGTTATCTTCAACATCTGGCACCCTCTACCCCATAACAAAACCATCACTCTCACCTTACCCCACCCATCACATGGCTCATTGCCATGTTGGCAATCCCCTACACTTTCATTCGTCCAGGGATAAAAACAAAGAATTGAGGGTTGAGATCAAAGGCTTGGGGACAAAGAAATTTAGATGGCTAAGATGAGCTTCGAGGACTCACCGTCACACAACTGACAAAACACCTTCTTTGTGTCTCAGTGAAGAATCACAAACTCGTGAGAAAGAGAAGGACCAAGGAACTAGAATCTTCATTAGCTTATTATAAATAGGACCATTGTAAGCCCATTGTGGCAAGTAGTTTAACCTAGTTTTAGTTTTTAAGTCATTTTCTATTTTATTGTCTTTTAATTACATGTCTTGTAAACTGTTTTTAATATTAATGAAAGCTTAAAGTTTTTAAGTTAAACTGTGAGTTCTATTGTTCCTTATTGTAAAAAACCTTTTACAAACTGTTTTAAGCTCTTATTCAAACTTATAAGCAATCTGTTTTTACTTAAATTTAAAGAACATAAGAAAAATCAAAAATTCCACCAAAAAATACCAAAGCTTATATTTGGCTGATAAGCCAGAAATAGAAGGGCTAATGTACAATACTAGCTTGTCTTTGGACAAGCTAGAGCTTGTAGATTAGCTTATTTATAAGCTTGTTTGCCTTGTTTTGAGTAAAGGCCTTTGTAAGTTTCCAATTTTAATTTTTAGCTTATTACTATAGCATTGCTTATATACTGCTTATTTGTGCTTATTATTGTTATTTATGATGTTGTGTGCTTAAAAGCTTAGCTTAGAGTTTAATTTTATTTTTGTGCAAGTTTTGTTGGTTAAAAATGTTATTTATATGTTTAATATACTGTTTGATTAGTGTAGTTATTTAAGTGCTTATTTGTTGTTGGATTTGCTTTAAGAGTGTCTAATTTACCTTATAACATCTGTGTATTTGGGAAAAAGTTTGCTTTATTCTATTAAAAATCAAGTTTAAATGTCTGTTGAAAAACTTAAAAGGGTGTTTGGCACAAAGGCAGTACTAAAGCCAGTACTAACCCATAGTTAGTATTGCCTTGTCTAATTTTGACCCATTTGGAAATTTACCTTCATTTTTTAAAGTTCTTTTTAACTTGTTTTTGATCATTGTTTATAGTTGTGAATTAAAAGTCATAAGTTTATAGCATGTGTTTGAATCTAGTGCTTATAGATTATTTCACCAACTTAATTTGATTTAAGTCTATGAAACTTGAGTTTTTGTGATGTTTTTGTGTTTGTACAAGTCTTAAAACAAGTTAGGATCAAAGTCTTTTAGGCCTGCAAGTTTGGTTTGAATTTTGCCAAAAATCTGTCAATTTTAATTAAGTGTTGAAAAAAAGAAGAAAATGTTTTTTCAATTGATCATTGTGGCTTATTCTTAATTTCAAACTCCATTTTGATTCTTGTTACTTGTTCTTTGAGGTCAATTCAATCTGTTTGAAGTTTAATTGTCATAAGGATTGTTTGTTGTGCTATTTTTAAGCTCAAATTGTTCATTTCAAAAACAAAATTCAGTAGTGTGATTGTATCAGTATGTATGAGTGTGTTTAGCTTTTTCTTATAGCTTTTTAAAGGCCCTATTTGGAATTTCAAACATATTTTATGATTGATGATTTCTTTGTAGCTTATTGTTTCAGCTTTAAGGGTATATAAGCCCTTAAGCCTTAAGGTTCATTTAGAGGGCTTAATTTTAGACCTAAAAGTGCTCCTTTTGGCTATGTTTGGTATGCAAGTTTTGGCTAAGTGCTTATTTGATTTTCTGAGATTATTGGCTATTTTCTTTGATTTTTTTTATTTTAGTTGCTTATTAGGAATAATTAGAATGAAAGCTAGCCGTAGTTAGTTTATTGGGTGTATCTATTAATTCCCTACCCCGCCCAACCCAAACTCTTTAGTTATTTAAGCTTATTTGCATTGTAGCTTAAAAATTGTAAGTGTTTAAGCTCTTTAGTTACTCTGTCATTTTTAGCTTAATTTAGTTTAAATTCCTTGCTTATTTTTGATTTCATTTGCTTATTAGGTGTAGTGCAATATTTGAGTTAGCTTATTTACCTTTTTGATAAGCTTATTTGTCCTTAAATATGCTTAACAGTTTGGTATTTGCCTTTTAAGTTAGTTTAGCATTCTGTCTTTTTAACTTGCTTATTTCGTGCTTATTTTTGAATTCTAAAAATTTTGTTTTCATTAAAGTTGTCCATTTACAGCTTATTTATAAGCTGGTTAAAAAATTTGCAAAAAGAAAAACGTGTTGGGAGTTTGGAAGTCCAAGGTGACTCAAACCCTGGACCTCTACAAACTCAACCAACGCATTTTACACACAACACCCTCTACCACTAGCACCCTTGGGATTTTTCTGTCATAGTTTGCACACTTTAATCTTTTATATACATTTTTAGCCCTTTTACTTATAAGCTATTTTAGCTTATTTGATAAGCTGTGTTACCCGGCTTATTTTTCTTAGGATAAGCTTTGTTCAAGCCACTTTTGCTAATTTTTTTTTTTTTTAGAATTTTTATAATTAGTTTAGTATTTTTTAATCATTTAATTTCATTAAAATCGTTGACTATATTCACAATAAATTTAAAAAAGGTCAAAAAAATATAATTATTTTTTACTCTCGCGATAAAATTTCTTTTATCAGATAGAACCTAGGAAAATTAGATTTGCTTTCGTAGGGTTAAAATTGCAAAATTTTATTTTTTAAAGAACGAGATTGAATCCCGTTCACGTTTTTTGTGTTTTTAAGCTTAAATCACTTTCGTTTTTTGGTCTAGTTTTCTTTGTTCTAGCATTTTAGTCAATTAAAACTTATAAAAGTCAAAAAGATCATTTTAGAACTTAATTTTGATAATTTAGGGTTTTTAGGTCACGTTTTAGGATTCCCGGTTTGCATTTTTAGTTTAAATTTGTGTGCCTTATTTGTTTTTAGTGTAGATTGCATTAATTTTCCCGAATAATTAGGAAACCAATCAAAATCTTTTTCCATTCAAGCATTGAATATCAAACTGACAAACGACTTTCCAGTTCACTCCTCGTTGGGGATAACGACCCGGGAATCACACACTTCCCGGTTTTCTACATTGAGATTTTTGATAATTATCCTAGTTATATATTTATAAGTATTATATATTTATTTATATATATTTAAAAGGGTTAATTAATTTTGAATCACTTATTTTGATATTTAAAAACTCGCGTAGCTTAACAGCTTATTAATAAGTTACGGATAGCTTATTATGAGCTTAAAAAACCACAACCTAACAAGCTAAGCCCAAACAATGGCTTAGTCTTGGTCCGTGAGCTTTGGCTTCTTTTGTGGATGATTTGTTGGACGTATTTTTCTAATGGGCTTGATAATAGGCCTAAAACAGGCTTTAATACTAATAACAATATTTTGGACTACTAATGGGCCTCAAGGCCTATTAAGCTAAAATTTGACTTTTGAAAGATAAAAGAGAACTCTTAGTAACAAAATATACTAGTATGTGAATTCGAATAGTCAAATAGTCATTCGAACAACGCGAAACGTGGATTTTTGGTCGTTTTGTCAGAATTGATTTATTTAAGGGAAAGTGTTTGAAAAATGAGGTTTAAAAACCTTGGAAACGTCTTATAAACGAACGCGTCATGCCGAAATTTCATAAAAATATTATACTTAGAATATTTTACTAAAATATAATTTTTTTAGAAATCAGACAAAAGACGATATAATAAAATATTTATATTTTAATAAACCGACTAAAAGACGAAAAATATTTTTTAATTGTATAAATTATAAAAACTTCTATTAATGATTTAGCGTAACTAAAGCGTGTCATTTTCATAACTAATACAATTAAACTAGGTAACTTAAGACTACCGGACAGATTACCGGAATATATTTATTAATAGCTATTATCTAAGTCTGGATATCTTACTCGTCTATTTTCTTAAATAGTATAAGTGTATATTATCTAACATACATACTTTGACATATTTTCATTCAGTCTAAAATCACCAACCATCACGCAAACATACCAAACAACTTAAAAGTGACGCCACATTCGCGCATTTTTGAATTCTATGCATCAACCTTAAACGTACATTCAAGAAACATATATCTAAATCGGACATTAACTGGATTAGGTCGTGTCTGGACGCCGTTGCATACAATTGTTTGATCATATCCTCAGCTACTTATCACTTTGGTTAAAGGTGAGTTCTCGTAGTCCCACTTTTTAAACTCTTTTCCGTTGGGGGGAAATGATACTCAAAACCTATTTCAACTACTTTTAATACTGTGCAAAACCTCTTAATTCTTTTTGGACGATGCTTTGTGCTTATGATTGTGTGTATGAATGCTATGTGAACACTATATGAATGTTATGTGAACACTAGGTGAATGCTATGCGAATACTATGAGATCTATTTATGCGAAGTTCCAATATGAATTTCTGCACCACACTATTTAGCCGACTGTGTAGCTCCAGCTGGTAGGCGATAGGTCCGGAGGACTATAAGCGCGCAAGAATTCTATTGATTTGTTGATTTAGGTTGGGATACCCTGGTATGATGTGTTGATATGTTGATTTGGGTTGGGATACCCTGGTATGATGTGTTGATGTGTTGTTAATCTAAATACTATTGTATGCATTCTGCTTTCATATTGCACAATTGTCCACTACTTAAATTCTAGAACAGCAACTGGGTTTACTTCTAAACCTACGAGCTCACCAACGTAATGTTGACCCTTTAGAGTATCATTTTCAAGTATTGTGAATGATCAGTGAGATCAGGATAGCAGGCTTTTGCAGACCTAAGGGCATCCTTCATGGATCTTATCTTGAAAGACTTACATTTGAGAACTTTGTTTAAATTTAGCTTTTGGATTATTTTAAGGCATGTATTACCCCCATGTGTGGGAGCTTGGTTGTAATACTTGACGATGTGTTATGTTCTTTGATTTGTCTTGACTCAAGTTCTATACTTGTTGTCGGAGGACATCGTGACACTCTTATGATATGCATTTAGTTTTCTCTATATTGTTATCTTGTGTTATGACGATCAATCCTCCATTACGCCTTGTGTTTCTGCCTTAGTCGGGGTGTGACATAATGCGTCTTTCTTTCCTAGTTTATGGAGATTATGAGGCATTACGCTACATTTCATATGATTAACTCGTGTACTGTGAAGACCCCTCGACTCTTGACCCTCGATTCTAGACTTATAGGATTGAATATGACCAGTGACGGGGAGATTGTGGACTTAGGAAACTATTTGTTTTGTGTTTATTTTATTTAACACCAATTAAATGTGCATCCCATGTCTTTATCATACCCTTATCATTCTTAATCTTAACCTTTAGCTTATTCAAATTAAGGAATTGAGCAATCACAAGTGTCTCGTTCATAGATTTGGAAGAGCATTTATGGTTTTGTCGCCTTTTCTAGAATTTTGATATTGGTAAAGATTGCCTTAAAAGGATGATTCACCCAGTAAGCCTTTATGTTGTGTCAACCCATTTGCCTTTTTGAACAGTTGCATCTAGACTCTAGTGGAGGAGATTAGTATCCATGTCAAGCTTATGATAGAATACTCTCCATGACTGAACAGTTAAGTGATCACCAAAAATGAAACACGTAGATTAGTGAGAGTATGAGTGTGATTCGTTTTTCCTTTCGTGAGGTGCTCGGTTTAGCATTATGTAGCATAGGTAATTTTTAATTTCATATCTTCCTAGATAACTTGGGAGATATCTTTTTGAGAATTATTCAAAAGGTCTACTTGAGGGCAAGTGGAAGTAAAGTGGGAGGATGTTTTGATAACATCAAATAGTTAATACTTTTATATATTAAATTCCCATGTTTATTGCCTTGATTTTATATCATTTTTATATGAATTTGGTACTTTATATTTCAAATTTTGGTAATTAAAGGCATTGGAA
>BQNB010149515.1:0-16159 GCA_026074375.1 Tanacetum coccineum | reverse complement strand
GTGAAAGACACAAAAATCATCTAGTGCATGAAAAGTATAAAAATATTAGAAAACACATAGGTGATAATATATAAAAAAAGATATATACAAAACAATGAAATATCACAAGTGATACTAAAGGTTAAAAAGCATACTTATTTGTTTCTAAAATATCACAAGTAATATTAAACACTAACTATATTTATGAAATATCACAAGTTATTATTTGACATGTCATATATAAATATCACAAGTGATATTAGACATTAACTATGTTTATGAAATATCACAAGTGATATTCGACATGTCAAATAATAAAGTTTAACTAATAAGCACTGTAAATTATAATAATGACATTCATTCATACAATAAGGTAAACTTATTCATAAGCTACATACATTAAGAAAAAAAAGGATCCCAGCTTAAAAAAAGCCCAAAGAAAGGTCCATCCGTCCATGTACCAATTAACTACGAGATCTCTTCAAGGTTTTGGTTAACAATCATCCTAACATCATGCCTCCTTCAGTAACCTGTATGCAAACAAAAAAGTACAGATTAGAGTTCAATTGACAAGGGCTTTATCAAAGGATGCTAAGAATATTTGTGCAAAAAAGATCATTTCTACAGAAAGCTTGTAGAATTAGTACCAAAACTTGTACATTCAATATGTCGGTGGGTGAGCATCGGGTCGGAACCGAACCCAACCGACAAAAACCGACCCGAAACCGAATAAGGGAAATTTGCCAACCGAGTACCGAAACGAGTATACACTATATAAACCGAAACCGAACCGAATAAGGTCGGTTCGGTTCGGTTTAGGTAGTTCGAACCGACTAAGTATCGGTTTTGACCCGAACCGAACCGAAACCGATCCGAACCGACTCGGTATAGCAGATAATCAAAGTCTGTTTTTATACAGTCATCAATATTGCGAATGTTTATAAGACGCTGGACAAAAATTATCATGGCTAGAAAATTAGATTCACTATAAGAGTGTAGATAGTTTCAAACTAAAAGAGAGAAAACAAAACACACCAATAAAAAAATCCACACTATCAAGTATCAACCGAAAGTTTCAATTGGGTCTGTTACTTCAATGTTCTTTAAGTTTTTTTTTTTTGAGATAAGAATGCCGTCCCTCTTTGAACATAGGATAAATGGGTCATTGGGCTGTCAAATTCGCGCTTATGTGTGACATTGATAATTCAATGATAGTTGACGAAAAGGTTGTGTTATATGCGTGTTTCAAACCATGGATTGTATGCATTGTCAGTTTTCATTATGAACGTATAATATGACCAACAGATCAAGGAAGAGAAGCTACCTTCATCGCATAAGTCCAAGATGAAAGCTTCTCCAACCCAGTGCCAATTTTGTGAAACCTTACATCTTTGGTATCTTCGATTAGAGATCGGACCTGTAAAATTTATTAGAATTAGAAACATGATTTCAACTTTTATCTATACATATTTACATTTACAATAATATATATAGAGGGGTTTCCACAAAGGCTGCTATCCAACAAGGGTCTTTAGACTTACCATATATACGTCACTAATTTCCTCACTAGCACTGCATCAAACATGAATTATCAGACATCTATTTAACTTAGCTAAAGGATAAGTTGATAAACATGTGAAGCCACTCACTGGTCAATGATACTTTTTTGTAGTTTCTACAACTTAAGTTTTATCGTTTCGCTAATACATTTTGTAGTTCGCTTGATCAAAATCCAAAGCCTTCTTTCTTGTTGCAACAGTAGACAATTTGTTAGGCAAGTAGATAAAACCATACCATAATATGTAGTCTTATAAACCCATTCACATTCTAAATGATTTCTCAACAAAAGTATGAGTTTTGTATTAACTAAAGTGAAACAAAGAAAACATATCACCTTTTGAGATGTTGTTCAGCCGTGAAGTATTTTTGGCCTAACTAACAAAAGCCTTTGGAGCGCCTTTGGAACCATGTGCAACAGCCTCACTAACATAAGGACTTAGTGATACCAAGCTCTATGAAATCACTAAATATCATGAAATTCCGCAAATTAATGGAAACTATAATCTTAAGGAGATTAATAAAAAAGCAAACAGGAAAGTATAGTTAAAAAGTAACTCCAACATATCCTATATTTAGTTAAAAAGTGAGAACAAGTCAATTTACAAAGCAAGTGTCATTTGTATGCACCAATGTCGTCTTTGAAGTTATCTTTTTATTATAAAGGGTAGTTCAAATCGTGTTTAGTTCAACGTGATAAAGCATATTATTACATTTACAATTTGAAGCTAACTTCTATCAACAAATTAACTAACTTCCCAAAAAATCCAAACACAAAGCGGGTAATCTAACAACAATTCTAAAGTACCTACAAAGCAAGCAAAGTAGACGAATATGGTCATTCATTCAAAGAAGGGCCTTTATGTATAAGAAACGCACCATTGAATCATCGTCATCTTTCACCCATGTAGGACCAAAGTGGATCAATAACCTGTTAAAAAAGTACTAAAATTAATGAAATGAAAACATAGGTAAACATAAAATCAAACTAACGTGCAGAACATTAGTGATATCATAGCAAATCCGAACCTATAATGAGAAATTCAAGCAAAAGTGAGGTAAATTAAAACCACGACATCTTAAATTTTATAAAAGATCTAAAAACCAAGACATCCAAATTGAAAACCCTGAAAAAATGTGGATAAGTGAAGGTGAACATGTATACATGTTGCAGATCTTTATAATTGCCTGACAAATTCATACAAGTATATGTTAGATCTCCTTCTAACTAGTAATATATTGCAGAAAACTCGCCAAACTAAATCAATAAACTTCTATTAGTGTATATCATAGACCGCTTATTATCCACTTATCTCACTATTGCTATGGTTACAGAAGTCTTTAAATATAAATATCAATTTCCTCAGCTATTACACACTCTTTATGAATAGGACCCTCCAAATGTTGCCACCATATGAAGAAGACAATCATAGCAGCTAAAAAATAGTTAAAAAATTAATAGTAATTCAACTCCATTTTTTCCGTTTTAAAGATTATTGGTAATCATTTAGAGTTAAATACGGTCACAACAAATAAAACAGCAGACACAAAAGGCTAAAACACAGCTTTATATTTTAAGACTACGGGTATCGCTTTTTAGGATTACGAGATGAAGCAATAATATGAATACATTGTACATTGTTCAACAGTTTGTGGATTTATATAGTCTATGTACTAAAGTGAAGTAAATGGTAGTTATTTTGAGCTTTTATTCTTAATATCAGGGGTGTTGTAGGAAACTCGATATGGTAATGACATGGGATGATCAACCAAACAACCAAACTTGTTACAAAGCATATTTCTCCCCTACACCTCATTAACAGTAAAATTGATTGGATTGTAGCATCCACTAGCTGATAAGCACAAGTTCATGGTACATGTTTTTTGTGTTTTGCTGATGTCGAGATATTTTGAGCTATATACCTCTCCAAATACTTAAGTTGTAGCCAAAAAATTTATTAGCAATTAGGACCAAGATTAAATATATCAAATATTGTTACTTAACCGAAGTGGCTGCTCAGTCAAGTGCGGAACTAATGCCGCAAGACTGCTGCTAATTTAAGCACAGTTATACAGATTGCTAAGCTCTCCTGAATCGTACCAGTCATATTCAATACATCAAACGCATGTTTTATATGGTATTTCCCGTAGAATTTTTTTTGTGCACATACACGTCACATATTCTTAAACTATATAGCCACAAAACTGAGAGCAAAATGAGCAGAAACAAACTAACGATATTACATCAATGTGAGTGCCATAACCAGGCAACAAGACTGCTGCTAGCTCTACCATCAGATTATACTACTGTAAATTTTAACAAAACTAAAACAGAATAGCATGTTCTACTAATGTATTGTTATATTTTCATTGTTTCCATTAACAAGAACGCTAGAAAACCAAGTGTCCTCAGTTAACAAGACTAAGCTCTGTAGTTATAACAATTTTCTACCATATTCTAGGATACTAAAACGTCAGATACGATACTCCAAGAAACAGATATATAGTTTACTGTGGATGAAAAAAATCAACAAGCTTAAGATTCTAACTTTGATATCTCGTGAATTATATCCTAACCACAGCAACTTGACTCCCTTTTATATCAAGAAGCTACCAACTACTAAGCGGAAACTACAATTTCTAACTAAATATTGACAAAACTGAAAATCTAAAATACCCGCGTAAATTTTATGTCATTATTTTAGAACTAGTAGTAGTTGGTGATATTAATCTTTTTAACAGGCAGCGGACAAAACCCTCAAACCTCTCTATAAAGAATCACAGGGGTGGAGAAAAAAAGTCTTCAAGCCTCCTAATATAGCTGCGCAACTTCTAGGTATTATAATTCGACATCTCACCCCACGGCAGCTTCTAATTAACAAGGCCAGATCACAAAAAATATGTTCACATACTAGTCTAAATATTTCATCTCTCATTCATACGAAACCAAATTATTTCATCAAAATTAGGTCAATGTCACTTTCAGTTTAATTAACCTAAAATCTGGATACACTAAACTTCATTAACTCGAATAGCAATCAAATAAGCAAATCAAACACAAAAAGTACAATTAATTCAACAATATAAAACAATTTTTGAATAAGTAGCATCATATCTGCATAATTAAATAAAATCAGTTCGTAATTAATGGGTGGGAGGGATTAGAATGATAGAGTATAACCTCCGACCAAATTAGGAGAGAGGGAAAATGAAGATAATAATGTGGAACATCGGTTGCTAGTGTGTGTGTTTTTAGTGTGTGAAGTTGGGAAGAACGATTGAGAAAAAGATGGAATAAAATTAAAAATTTTAAAAAAAACATGTTTTGACAATAAAATAGGTTAAGTAATTAAATCTTAGATTAATCTCCTCCACGATCAAACCAAGATGCATGGTGAGGATTTGTTTTTTGATATGTCAGGAGAAACTGGTATGCAAATGAACTTTATGCGTCATGTGTTTTATACCCCATCAATAAGGCTCATTAAATATATTTATGTTTTTTAATAGGCTACTAAGAAATACTCCTACAACAAAAACAAATTAAACATTAATTGTGCTACTTTTCTTTTTTCGTAATTCTCAACAACAGATAATTAAATAGGGGCACGGGCACTGCCGCTTAATTGCTTACTTTTTATGATACAAAATATTTTCTATATTTTTTCTTATTACGATGTATAACTTTTTTCCACCATGTAGTTCCTTTACTTGTTAAAAGTTAAAAGTTGCCAAATAAAACGTTACATAATTTTAACTGCAAGTTTTTTAGCCTACAACTGTTATATTAGTGCTCACAAGCTCGATTTCGAACAAATATTAATGCTCGATTAGTTTAACAAGCCGAACTTTAAAAACTTATATTTAGCTCGATTCGTTCGAAAATCGTTTAAATACCGCGAGTCGAATGAGTTACTCGAGCTTAACAAACCAACACTTGATCCTTATAAAGCCATTCGTTCGAAAATAGTTTAAATACCGCTGGCCACGTGCTGACGCGTGACGAGCGCGCCAGAGTCACTGTTCCGATTTTTTGGATTTTGGCTATCGTTTGTTATTTTAAGTGTTGCGAACGTTTATTTGTTATCGTCAATATATAAAGGAGATGTTAGTCAATATTGCTCAACAAAAGGAATATGATAATTGTATTTTCAACTTAATAATCTAATAGGCTTTTTATTTACATATACCTAATGGGCTTCGTGCGGGTGTAAATTCTCAATGTCAACCAAATTTAAAAGATAAAAACATTGTAAACAAAATAAGTGATTAAACTATTAGTTAAGTTAAAATTAAGAGATAAAGCCATTAGTTACTCATTCTTTTATTATATAGGAGTAATAGATTTTTTTCAATATACTCTTCTTGTGATATTAAAAATTGCAAAAAACAACGTAATTAACATTTTGGAAAAAGTTGACGTAAAAATAAAATAATAATTAATGAAAAAGAAAAATCTTTAATAAGTTGTAATAAGATTAAGGGATAAGTTATACATACCCCTTAAAAAGTCATTCGTACCCCTTTTTGTTTTTCTCGTTTTTTTGTTTTTTCTATTTTTAAAAAAAAATTATAATTGTGTTTATATTATAAAACTGTGAAACTGAAAGTGCGGAATAAAAAATATAAAGTTTAACAAGTCAAAAGTATGAAACTGGCAAAAAATATGAAACATAAACTGATAAAAGACCGTTGCACTGTAAACTGGGAGACAAAAAAATATATTTTGTATCTTTTTGTACTTTATGATGGGCAAGGGGATACTAACAGTAGCACCTTAAGATTGATGCAATATCATGTTAGGGTCTCATTTAATTTAGAGTAAATTGCAAAAGTCGTCCTTAAGGTTTAGCTAAATTGCATGTTTCGTCTCAAATAGTTTGAAAGTGCATATATAGTCCCAAAATCAAACTATTTTGCAAAAAATCGTCATTGGTTAAAGACGAAACATGCAATTTGGCTAAACTATGTGGGACGATTTTTGCACTTTGGCTAAATCTAAGGGACGATTTTTGCACATTCAAACTATTTGGGACGAAACATGCAATTTGAGTAAACCTTAGGGACGATTTTTGCAATTTACTCCTTAATTTATGTCAGGTTGCAAAACACGATGTTAAATAAGGAATACAAATTTCGAAGGTTTTAATGTAAGACTTAGAGCCCTAGGTGTAGTAACGCCGGCAACGGCGTTGGGCTGCGTTGCCCGGCGTTACTATACCGCAATCCGGCGTTGCCCAACGCCGTTGGGTTCAGCGTTGGCCGGCCAACGTGCATTGGGGGTGTATTTTAAAAAAAAATCGTTTTGCCCCCTCCAATGGCTATATAGCTATTTTTAATTTATCCTTTTATTTTTGAAAAGTTACAAAAAACCCCTAACGACTAGTTTTATTAAAAATATTAATAAATTTATAAAAAACACCCCTAACGGCTATTTTTTCAAAAAAAAAGAAATTCATTCCCCCCCCCCCCATAATTTTCTTCAAAAAAGGAAAAATATCAGATTATCCCTCCCCCCCAACCCACAGACCCACAAACTTATTATACATACGTCCAATACCACTATTATCTCATTTTTCTCAAATAAAAAACACGCATTTCAAACCTAAAGTAACAAAAGAGCATCAGTGCTCCCGACCAAAAATCCACAGTTTTCGATGATATACACTAAAGAGCATATTAAAGGCTTTAATTTAGGCGCCCAATTTTCAGGCATCACCATTCGATCTCTTTAAGCATCTTGCTCTAACTTTGATCATTAGTGTTTTAAAGGTTACTGTCGATATAGGTTTTTAAGGTACCGCCCTTTTACGCCAAGAATGTATTCGAATTTTTAAGTTATGGTTTAATTTGATCTTTGGGGGTTAAGTTTTTTTTTATATCTTAAAGTGAAGAATGATTTTGAAGATAGTTGATATGATTTAATGAGCTCTGATTGTACCTTAAATTTTTTAAGTCAGGGTTTTTTTAGGTTTTAGGTTTTTTATCACATAAATAGTTGGGTTTTAAATAATTTGAAGATAGTCGAATGAATATTTGTTGCTTTTTGTTGGGATTATCTCCTATATGTTTCTCGCCTAGATCTTGTTTACTTCGTTCACTTTCTGCCAACCTTTGGAGGGAGTCACGCAATTAAAAGCTTATTAGGGGTTAATTGATTTGAGCATAAATGTTGAATACTCGTTTCCTGTTTTTTATATGATTTTCTTATATAGATTCTACTGTTCTTATTTTCAAGGGTATTAATCTTGGACTGTCGTATGCGCTATTCTAAACGGCTATTCCACGAAGGTGCGACCATTCCTATCTAGAGGCAGGGTAGACATTACATATGGTCGCAGCCATGGTTGAACTTGTTTCTCTTTAATAAGATTTCTATAGATCCTGCTCAGAGCCCTTTGTGATACATGAGAGTCATGCGGTTGCATACTATTATAACGTATTTTGTAACTCTTGCTATGACTGAAGCAATCACCATGGCCAAGTCAAATGTGCTGTATACTAAAACATAATCGCCCCCCCAAGCACGAGCATCATCAACATGTGAACACCACTAAATGCGACAATTGGCATGTGGTTTGCAGCCAAGCCACGGTTAGCAGTTTCTACTACTTGCTTTGAAACCGCAGCTGTGAAGCCCATCAGTATGCTCCCTTAATAGCCGATCAAACGACGCGCTTGCCTCTGTCGTATTTCGTGAACAGTGTGTGTTTAACCTTAACTTCGAAAGTGTTTTTAAGGCGTACGCGCATTAGCTTATAATGTTCTCGAAATTTTTACAGTTAGAGTCGAGATTTATACCGGAGGTAGGTAAGGTGGCTTACGATTTGCATTGGGTGCAACATGCGTAAGAGGATACGGAAAAACTTACTTTTGCATCTTATATGCCCGTACATAAATACGGCATTTAACAGGTTAAACTGAATAGCAAGGGCTCGAAAATTATGGTATCAAAATAATCCCGTTAATCAAAACAACAACAATATTTTTCGTGGAGTCGAAATACTCTATTCTAGTAATATAAAGTAATAATATCTTTTGGGGTTGCTAAAAAAAGTAAACTTATTCATTTGTTCACTCATTGAGCCTTATGTAGTGAGGCGAAAACGTGCACAACTTCTAGCGTCAATTAAAACAGGTCAGGTGGGTTGAGCCGTAAACTCTAGTTCCGTTTATTACTAATCACAGAAATAACCGTTTCAACACGAAACCTGTTACAACTAGTTTTTAAATAATGATTACAGTTTTTGCGAGAAATTTGCTAAAATCGTAAATATGGTTATTGAAGCGGTCGTAGAATCGCTTTGGTCATGGCTTTGTGTAAGCTATGACGTTATACGAACTTGAGGCTTTATTATAATCGCTATATAGCTTTGATTTCCCGTAATTGTTTATAAATTAGCGTATACGACGTGCACTTATTTGTGCTCATTAATGCTAACCGATATAAGTTGGACATCCTGAGTCACTCATTGCGTCAACATCGGCATATGAGTTCGGTGTAATACATTAAAACACAAAACGTATCGCAAGGTCTGCGCATACGCAACCAAACCATACTTTTTTTTCTTTTTCTTCATATCCTTCTTCTTTTATCTCTCTCTGTTGTTTGATCCTTTTTACCCATTCCCCATTTTTTGTTGCCACCAAGAATTATCGCATTTATACCCTTTATGTTATGCTGCATAACCTCGATCTTTTTCTAATCAGCAACATGTGGCACATATACTTTTATGTTGCGAACCTGCAGGCACCAAATCGCGAATTTAAGCGTACTATAGAATGCACCCGCAAAGAGACGACAAGAAGCTTATAATCAGTAATAAATTTATAGGGTGTTTCACATCTTTATTTTATTTCAGCCTTTTTTCGTAAGGCGATGATGAAAACAACGTGTCCTTTTGTGTTCGTGGCTCTATCCAGTTTCCTACTCCTCAGGTGTAGGGCACGGATCATGCATAAGTATTGATCTGGTTGCAGTTATAGGATGGTACAATCCGTTGCCACTTCCAGTATTCACACATCTGATCCATATCTGTTCCGCACCTGATCGTTGAATCAATCTGACCGCTTCTGATTTATTCATTGTGAATGTCGGTTTCACTTGGCATTGTTCAATACCACTAAACCATAGCCTAAGACCCAAATGTTCAGCGTTTCAACGATTGCTGTCTGATGCAGTGAATGTTCTCCATTTCCCTACATGTGGCTTACTGTTATCAAGTTACCATTCTGCGACATCTTAAATTTATGTACAGACGATGCTGATGAACAATTGATACTCATGTATGAACTACTGCTAGTCGCATCTTCAACAGTAGCCGGGGAGCTAATACAAGGAGGTGCGCATGTAACGTTGAGAGCATTAGTGATGTGTCGGTGAGGTGGTTTTACATATGGTCTCGCTGAACATGCGACACTCACTCTAAACGTGATTAGATGACGAAGAATCAGACCAAATACGGCCTAAAAAGTCGTTTGACAAAGTGGTTAACCATTTGAGTCATTAAAACGATCTCGAAAAGAGAGGTTATTTTTGTCTTTTGGTTTGAATTTGATATATGGATTTACCAATTCTTTTAACTTAATATTCCATATTCTTCTACTCACGAGTAAAATCCCATTTCTGTGTATGGTCTTCGTTATGTCAAATTGAGCGCTCTGTAACAATTTAGAGGAGTAAACACGAATATCCCAGCCTATACATATTAGTAAAAATAGAGAAGAAGACAAATAACAAAACAGGTCTTCATCATACCAAACATGTTTAATTATCTCTTATTTCTAACACTCACGCTCATAATGAGAGTCATTTTTGACACTGGTTCTCACATTCTACTTTTCGCAACGCAACTCTATTGTAAATACCCTTCATTTTTTAGCGTCATAACAATATATACTATATATAAAAATATACAAATATATGAATAAATAAAAATATAAATATATATTATAAAGTAATAAATAATATATATCAAAATATCATCCTCTAATAGCTGATCTTTAAATCTTTTATCCATAATACCTTTCTTTCTCCAAACTGCATATCAATTTACTATATGTCTATCATAAGTTCTTCCACCCGTTATAACAAAACAATATATATATAATATAATAACTAATACAATAAATATATATATATATCAACTAAACATATTATATAATTATATATAATATAATATATATAATTAAAATCAGCTAATAGGATGTTATCAGTTACCTTACTACCCCACCTGCTCCCAAAGGACATGTCAAGCAAAACCATGTGCAATAACATGTAATAAAATTAACTCCTTAACAATCCTTCACTCACTAACAGAAAACCTGCAACGTCTTGAGAAGTAGACAAGTGGTTGGTTAACAAAAAAAGAATATAGCATAGATTCTATATCCCAAGGTAATTTGATTCCTTAGATCAATTTAAGAAAACCCACAGCATAGAGTTGTCAAAGCTTTTTGGTTTGGTTACGAGATCATCATGTCAAATTGCCATATCAAAGTAGACAGAGACAACACAACATAGTGTCAGTAGCACTCCAACAATTATGCTGCTAAAAGCACATTCAAATCCTCCAAGGATGATAAATCACAAACAGAACGCACCCCAATGTGAACGACAGTAACAGTCATTTTTGAGTGTCTAGCAAAAATGAATGTATTTTCTCACTCATAAACCCATTATTTACACTGTTAACTAATCCGTATTATAATCCAAGAACGGACATCCAGAATCCTACATCAACACTCTGCACCTGCGAGAAATTTACTCTCCAAACCACATGGCGATACTCTCACTCATATGGGTCGAACTCCGGGAAAATGCGATGCACTCTAATTTATACGACTAAACACACATATTTTACACAACTCAGAGTCGTCCATCTTCTTTTAGACATGCTTATCTTTATGAACTTTAAGATATTTAACTATCTACAAATCAACATAGTGTTATTTTTTAGTTTGCGAAACACACGTAATGACTTGAACTACACCAACAGGCTGTAAGAATACCACTATGCTATTGCTGGTCAGTTTCGAGTAAAGTACTAACTTGATGATGCATTAATTTCCTTGACACTCACAATGAAGTGCACTAATTTTCCTCGACAGGTTCTAGGCGCGTGGTAACGAAACACAAATGACGGCCGTTTCATTCTTTTCAAATACTGGGGCCTAAGAAAGTTACCAAAAAACCCGAAAATACGACTAATTATCATGCTAAATACCGTCTCGCGAGACAAAAAAAACATTAGCCCGCCTGAGCCTAACGCGCGGGCAATATGCCCACTCGTTTACAACAAAAAACACATTACAAACTCTTTCACAATTAATCAAAATCAAACATGGATCGACCAAACCTATTTTTATATCGATGATGAAACTCGACGCATTCTATTTACATAAAGCTACCGAGTTTCACGAATGGCTAACTACAACAAGAAAGCTCTTAATACCTCACTCTACCCCGTTGCTAAATCGGAAAGCGCAATCGACTCGCGAAAGATCGTCACTAAGAGTCGGCTATGATGAATTTTGTATGGAACACTATTCGCGAATAAGTATCCGTTTATACCTATATACGGAGAAGGATTTCGTATGAGCCGTAAACTTATTTCAAAGATTGTCAAAGACATTTTAAGTTATACGGCTAAACCTCTTCCCAACAACATTATTCATTTCTTTCACATCTAGAACCAGAATGTTTTTACGGTCGCATGAGTATTAGTGCTCTTATAGAATGCACAACAGTCCAAACGCCAATTTCGCATGACGGCATCACACCCGACGCGTATTGATGAATATTATGCAAAAAGTAGAGCATACTGAGCACAGAGATCTCCTTAAATTTTCATTACAAATGAGCATCATGGATTATTGTATATGCCGAAGAACTAGATTAAGAAAAGCCTACATCCTGAATACTTGAAAACATACAACAAAAGCTAAAATGTAATGGTTTTCCGGAGAAAGCTTGAAAGTATTGACTGAATGGCACTGGAAGAAAAAATTGTCCATTGGTCTATGGCAAGGTTCGAATACGGTAGGGGTTATAAAAAAAAACCCTTCCTATTATGCATCCAAAGCTGTAGCTTCCGCAATGATTTGTGAATAAGGCATGCGTATTTTAAGGGATGGCGGGGGCGAATAACGGTAATAAGTGATTTTAGATTATTCTCTCGTTATTTGAACGACGAATTAGATTGCACTTAGCCTATGTGGCGATTCCGTATTGGTGGTAAAACGGAGTTGATTATCGTAATTGGTATTTACTAAGCCGATGGAATTTACCCAGAGCGGGCATAGGTTTCGTTCAAATCATTTCACTGTTGCAAACTGATCGAATGCATGACTATCTTTAAATAGCATCAAGAAATTTCACGAAAGATTCGAACCGTGCTTAATACCGGTGTTCTCCCCAAGGACGTTTGTGGACTTAATTCAACAACCGGCCCGTTGGCATAAAAGTCAACACCTACGTAGACGAATCAAGTATGCTGGCATCATAAAGCATAACAAGATTAAAGTAAGATCAAAATATTGTCGGTTTTTGACTTGAAACATGTGTATTCTAATCCCGCAAGGTCAATGCAAACAATGTGGATCGATCGATGTGAAACCCAACGTCGTAAATCGTCAAAAGACATTCTAAGAGGAAGATATACTCAAAAGTTAGAGTCAGCCAACAAACCTTAAGAACCATATATTGGCGCGAAGTTGAAGAAGCATCGGAAGAAGATTATCTCCAGGGCTTTTTTATTTAATATTTCGGAAATTTATAATTAATGTGTGTGTTTATTTTAAGTAATGAAATGTGTATTTGAATTTAATGAAGGAAAATGATTAGTATGTTAAATGAAAGAAAAAATTGTTTTAGGGGGTTTTATGAAAATAAAACTGTGAATGGCGTATTTTGTGATATAGAAAAGAGAATGGAGATTGTGTTTGATGTTATGCAAATATGGCCGACGTACGAGCGGTAAAAAAGAGGTGTTTAATGGATGTAGTCTACACCTAGCTCTCTTACTTTTTGTAAAAACTATATATAAATCAAACATACATAAAATGGTGTGTAGGATGGGGTTTACAGTCTAAACCTTCCAACCCTTGTTTATAATCTACTACACTGAAACTAAGTGATATTTATGCAATATAAAGGGGCCATGGGACATCTCAATGCAACCTCCAAATATAGCAAATCTTATTTTCCAATTCATAATTAATATTGCTCAAAAAAAATTCATAATTAATAAAACAATAAATATTCTAATCTAAATCCAGACAAAGCCACATGCATAGTTTCATAGTAAATCAATTTGTTTAAATTAATGACCTAAATATAGATTATTTTCAGTTAGATTCTATTACCTAACATATTTATTTTGTATAAGTTCCAGTATACGTATGTCCCACTGGCGGAAATTTTAATAATTTCAAGGGTTTATTTTTTCGAGTTTGTATGTATGCAAAGAGCTTTTATCCATTTTATTCTAGGATTATATACGCTATGTTGCTTGATAGATTATCTATACTCAATGGCTAGTCAAGATCGCGATCCCACCTGGGAATCGATTTTTTGTCTTTGCCAGATCGAAAATCGAAAGATCGGATCGAGATCGAAGATCCAACCAATTCTGTAAGCAACGGATAAACGATTCAAACATTATATTAATATCTACACATCAACAAATATAAATTTTTATATATCCTCTGATAAGTCACTTTTCAAATTTACAATACCAAAGAAAAAGTAAAATCACAAAAAGTCAATTTTCAAACGTCACATACACGTTTAGCTACTAAAATTACAATAACATGCATAATAAAGACTCAAAACAAAGAACTTCACTAGATATACACTACAATTACGCAATATTGAATTAAAACTTAAAGGTTAATAGTTTAAAACTATGCAAAAGGTAAAAGAAAAAACAACAAATATACCTGAAAGAAATTTTTGCGCATAATGTAACTAGAATAGAGAAGAAGAACCCTAATTTGTTTCATGTAATTACAATTTGGGGAAAATAGATAATTAGGTTTATTGATTTGAGAATCTAGGAATGAAATGTCAATACTTGTTACTGAGATCAGCGAACTCGTGATTTTTGCCAAACGTTTGACCACTCAGGGATGATTAGTGCCAATAGTATCGGCTGGGGATGATTAGTGCCACAAACTACAAATCACAGGGATGATTTTTGCAGTTTACTCTATTTATTTTGTATAAGTTCCAGTATACGTATGTCCCACTGGCGGATTTTTAATACGATTTCATGGGTCATGTTGGTATGTGCAAAGCTTTTATCCATTATTTATTCTAGGTTTATATACACCTATTTTGCTTGATAGATATCTATACTACATATAAAATATTTTAAACATTTTTTTTTTTCATTAAATGCAATGCAACTTTTTAAGTAATACAAAATTTAATGCATGAAATATAACATCTTATGCAAAGATTAAAATTTTGCACACATCCCTCTATTTTCATTAAATGCATATTTTTTAAGTAATACAAATTTTAATGAATAATGTACAACATCTATACTACTTATAAAATAAAAACATTCATCTCTCTTCATTAATGTACAAAAAAATTTAAGTAATACAACTTATTAAGCTTATTGTAGAATCCTTAAATGCAACTTGATTTTAAGTAAC
Organism: Tanacetum coccineum; assembly: GCA_026074375.1. Lineage (NCBI taxonomy): Eukaryota > Viridiplantae > Streptophyta > Magnoliopsida > Asterales > Asteraceae > Tanacetum > Tanacetum coccineum. The sequence goes on along the minus strand of BQNB010149515.1, from coordinate 958 downwards.
ACATATTATAAAACTTATGGTAGTTTCATAAAACTTATATAGTTTTTAAGTAATACAAGTTTTAATGCTATGTATACAACTATTTAATGCATCAATGCACACATATAATTAATGATATTATTAAAATACCCTCATCATTCCAAAGTGCAATTAATATAATCCATGGTACAAACCAAACAAGCTATTAATCAATAATACGAGAAAACCTTTTTTCTAAGCATTTGTCAAACCCGCAAGCAAACCAGTGTCTTAGCTTTTTCATACAATGAACGCGGAAATTGATCATTCAATTGTACTGATTACTGTTACAACAATTAATTAACATTAAACATCTTATGTTTAAGAACACTTTTTATAATTACAATCATTATATGGCAATGACTCGAAAAACATTTATGATTACATTTTCCCGTTTTGATTATTAAATTTTAGAAACGCAAAATATAAAAAAAAGGTGTATTAAACGGAAACGAAAAATGTAAATGTCACCTGTATTTAAAATAAAGTTTTGGATAATCAAACATACTTCAAAATGTGATTTTTGTATGCATAATACAAAACGACACACATCAGGTTATCATTTATCGCCACGACAACCGCTTTGGTACTAGCAACGCTCCAGTATCTACTATTATTATATGAAATATGTTGCTCGTAGTCTCATATATAAAGTTATCCAGCATAAAAATCTAGCTATATGTAAAGCTATTATAACGGAAAATTATAATCGGAAAAATTATTCGTCAGAAATCATTATTGCAGGGTACCCGCCGCTGCAACGCGCGGGTACCCTGCTAGTAAACTTTTAGGGTGCGTTTGGTTTGTAAGCGGGATTGGTATCGGATTTGAATTTGGGAAATATATGAAAGAAAAGGAGGAGAGAGAAATATATAATAATATAATATAATATATAATTTATAAATTGAAATTAATTTAAAAGTATTATTTGTAAAATAAA
>BQNB010149514.1:0-16159 GCA_026074375.1 Tanacetum coccineum | reverse complement strand
GGGATTGACTTGGGCTTTAGCCCGATACACATACAATATTAGCTTACAATTACGAGCCCGTTTACCCTTCTAGCCTATTACAACGTATAATTAATTAAGTGACCGAGACCTAATATAATAAATGAACTTCCATTGTTCGACTCAATATTTTGAGGCTAACATCAATAGTACTCACTTAAATATGATTCGTAAAAGTAAATTCGATGGTTATCTGCGGGCCGATCCTATGACCACATCCGTGAATTTCTCGCAATCTGCAACATGTTTAGATACGGTGAAACGCAGAGTGAAGCTGTTAAGCTTTTCATTTTCCTTTTTCCTTGTGCGATAAAGCTAAAACCTGGTTTAACGAACTTAATGAAGAGTATATAACATCGTGGGGACAAATGAGAAAAGCTTTTATAAACAGATTCTTTACACCTTCATTGTTTAACCGTCTTTTACTTGCAATCAGAAATTTCTCTCAAAACGTATGTGAAAGTCTAACCGAAGCCTGGTTACGACTGAAGAACATGCTTCGAAAATGCCATGGGCACGGTCTGACCAAAGGAGCTATTATGCAAACATTCTATCATGGTCTAGATGAACCCACTCAAGGAATCCTGGACGTAACAGCCGGAGGAATCTTCCTCTACAAAAGTCCAAATAAAGCATTTCAATTTCTCGAGGACAAAGTCCTTTTCGAACATGATTGGCCCATTAAATCTAAAAACAAACATCATCGAAAATCAATTTCCTTCGCCGATGGAAGTGATAGTAATAATGATAATTCTTGATTTGTGGAAAAATTGAAGGCTATGGATTCTTAAATTATAAGCTTAAATGAAGAATTGCAAGATATACGTAACAAATACAATGAGCTTAGAGAGGGAAACGCTTCTAAAATCCACCTGAATGATGACACGCCAACGTGTGAATGTCATGAAGCAAATTACATCCAATCTGAAGGTAATAAAGACTGAAATTCTCATGATTCGCATTCTCACCAATCCCATCATGATCGTAATGATTTTGAGAAATCGCTCACATAATTAAACAATGATGTGAGAAATGACCACGAATATTTCAAAAGATGTATTCATAGCATGAGAACTGTTCATTTGAAACTTTTTGCCAGAGACGATGGTAAAACCACCTGTGTTTTACCTAAGAAAAAGTCTAAACCTCAATCTAAAACAGATCTTGAAAAATCAATCACAAAATTCTTGGATGGTCAAAGAATTACAAATATATTTTTCAAAAACAATGTTAACGATATAATTTTAAAGATGAAGCAAAACGAAAAGAATTGTCAAACTATATATAAAAACATGGAAAGAAAAATAGATAAGTGGTCAAAGTCTCAAAACGTCTCTTTAGAACAAAACGATAGGACTGAACCATCACCTCCTCCTCAAGCTCACACCGAGCATGTGAATGTCATATTCACGGGAGTGGAAAGTCCGATGATTCTCTAAAAATTCAAAAAGATCTACCTCCTCTCATCGTTAACAATAAAATCGAAAAAGATCGACCTATTAAGACAACAAAAAAGGGCTATCACATTGTAAAAATAAACGAATATCTATTCTGTGAGAACATACCAAAAATACCATACCCTAAATGTTTAAGAGTAGATCATTCCCAATTGAACCATCTGGGCTAGCTCAGATGGCCACCAAGGGTAACCTTAGGGAGGTTGTTACCACATGCGAGAGGTCTTGAGTTCAAGCCTCGCCGTGGGGGGTTTTCTTCAGGAACGAAAAAGGAGTGGGGTTTATCCCCTAAGGCGAAGGTTCGAGTCTTGCATACTGCCCAATTGGATGTCACTGTGAGCTCGAATCACTAACAACTAACTTGCCGTTCTAAAAAAAATTGAATCGTATCATTAAGGAATCTTAAATCAAGTTAAGTATAGTAATAATAATAATAGTAGTAATACTAAATAATAATAATAAACCTCTAACAAGACTAATATATATATATATATATATATATATAACAAAAAAGTTGCAGTTTGATAAGTTTGATGTGCATGGGCCCGTGTATTTCTTACTTGATTTCTGCATCTAAAAAGAAATTTATCGAACTTTGTAGGTGTGTTCGCTGGAAACCCTCACGAGACTATAACTCGTCCACTCGGGACACCGAGAGGTTTAAAGGCTTGTTGCATGCGCTAAATGCAATCGTGTTGCCTATGAAAGTGCGCTTTGGAATTTTATAATTTTTTATAGTTGTGTTTATTTTGCAGATTAAATAAAATAGGCGATGTTTGGACTTGTGGTGATAGCTTATCACTTGGGGGAGTGATATATTTGATTTATAATATTACATATGGTTGAATTCACATGCTTGGCGTTCTGTTTAGCGCCGTATCTTTCAGAATTCAACCGAGCACTTATGAGCCCCAGGAAGTACCGTTTTCCCTTAATTTTCCTTATTTTATCTTAATTATCAGTTATCACATTGAGGGCAATGTTCAACTTAAGTGTGGAGGTGAGCCAAATAGGAAAAATTAATCATGTCCCTCTATGTTTGCCCTGCAGAAATTTTCAAACTTTCAACTGATATTTTCTAGAAAATTTAAAAAAAATTATATATTGCTTTTTTTAAAACATAAAAAATGCATACGCTTAGTAAGGCAAATCCAACTAGATTGACATTTTAACTAGCACAAAAATCAACCCACTTAAAATGTAAGGATTTAGAACTTAAGGAATTCGGGTATCCATCTTTGATACCCAAGATAATTTTTGCCTTTAGCTTGTTCGAGTTAGGGTTGAATGCAGTCATATGTGTCTATTTCGTCGTTATGGATGTGTATGTATGGTCTTTGTCGCCTTTTATGGAACATTGGTATTGGTATAAAGTTATATGAGTGGGCCGGTAATTTAGTAGCTCTAGAACTTGTGCTTGATCATCATTTACTAGACCGTAGTGAGGTTAATATATAGACAAAGTCGTATGATAAGAGGTGAAATAAATCCCTATGCAATCATGTATCTGCAGCACTCGCTTTTAGTGTTGAGATCCCCAAAGTATCCCAAGAGCAAGAAAAATGTGCTCGATCAAGAAGAAGTTTTGTGCCAGCCTTAGTTATCGCAGTATCTGGAATGAAAAGAAATCTTCAAAGAAAAAAAAAAGAGAGGAAAGAAATAAAAGTTCAAAGTATGAGGCAAAGTTCTGGCACATGGAATCAAGTTTATGCTGCTCACCTCTATCGTTATCACGTTTTGCCTCTTTGAGATTTCTGTCTAGGTGCTCACGCCCCATCAGACATGTTTGTGTATCTAGTACAAGCATATGGGAGCGACCTAGATTATGTCTGTGCAATTGATCGACTTCAAAAATATAAACCCTATCTAGGTTGACTGAGTGAATATTAAACAAACACATTTCCCTCATGTGAGGTGGCTCCTAGATTTATATGTCTATGCCTGAAAAAGTTACTTAAATTGTAAAACTTTTTAAATCTAAATTTTCTTCCTGTCACGATAAATGATTTTTTATTTTTCTGCTTTGATTGCTTGAGGGCAAGCAATAGCTAAGTGTGGAGGGATTTGATAACGCCTAAATTATACATGTTTTTGGCGGCGTTATTTATATATATTTGATCATTTCTCGTAAACTTTCGGTACTTAATCAAGTATATTTGCTATTATATGTTCTAGGTACGTGTCGTGCAAGAAAATGGAAGATTACACGAAGAATTGAAGCTTAAACAAAGAAATAACTCAAGTTAATGATTTCCAGGACACCTGTTCACTGTTTGATCATAACTCGGTCATCGATCTACCGTTTTTAGTTGGTTTAAGCGGCCACGCGAGCGGAATTCAATTATCTACAACCATATAAAAGAACAAGTGCTGGTGTCGTGGAAGAAAACGGAAGAGGACACGAAAAATTGAAGCTTAAACGAAGAAATAACTAAAGTTCATGATCTCTCGACACCTGTTTACTGTTTTGGCCATAACTCGGTCATACGAACTCCGTTTTAGTTGGTTCAACCGGCCACGCGAAGAGAATTCAATTGTTTACAACCTTAAAAAGGCCAACTGCTGAAAATGACAAAAGTGTGGTGGTTTTACCCAAAGTTCGGCGCAATTTTGAATCTATGAGAAAATTAAAGACAGTTAAATGCTAAGTGCATTAACACCCGATGTGCAGTGCACAAATAAGTTTGTACGGCGCACTTTGACCCCAGAAGAGCCTATAAATACCCTCATAGGCTCTCTCTTTTCACACATTCTCACAAACAAATCCCAAGTTCGTTTACAACACTTAGAAGAAGTGTTTTGGTGATAAAGGTCTCAAAATCCTTTTATCTAAACCACCATCACCCCCATCGACTACCACCACTCTCCATCATCAATTTCTAGATTTTAATCCATCCAAATAAGTAGCATTGAAGTGTAATTCGAATCTATAAGCGATTGTGACAGAATTGTTCATAGTTTTTGGGTTTTGCTCTGAATATAATAAAGCGTTCTTAAGAAATTCTTGTGAAATCACCATTATTTGCTCTTGGAATTTGGTATAATCTTGTTTATCCTTTGAATATGATTATTATTGAATTGTTTGAGTTCATAATGTGTTTTGTTACTTCTTTGATCATGGAGTAGTCATCTTGTGTTTGTTTGGGCAATATGTGATCTTGGATATGGAGCGTTTGGATAGGTGTTTATTGAAATGGTTAAACAAGATTTTCTAAGTGTAAAGGCCGAAAGGATACTTATAAACTTATGTTTTATCATTCCACTTATTATATTGGCTATATTAACTTATAAAGGCCGAAAGGATTTGTTGTTATTAATCGATATAATCACTAGTTACAAATAAAGGCCGAAAGGATTTGTAACTTGTGATATCTTTATTATATAAACTTATAAACACTATCCTAAACACTTTATTATCATAGTGATCATTACCTAAACAAACATACCTTAATCATTTGATTGAATCATCTTTTAATCACTTTCTTTACAACATTCGATATATGCAAGATTTGGTTAATTTGATCCGTGATAATCATTTTAGCCTTAGCACCTTAATTACAAACTGTGAAAACTTTAATTCCCGTGGAACGACCTAGACTTACCTAAAGTTATACTATACACGAACGGGTATACTTCCCGAGTGTTGTGTTTTTAGTAAAAATCGGTATTTCTAGTATTATAAATTTAAAGATTGCAAAACACATATCAATATGTGAATTAGGGATTGTGTGAATTAGGTTCGTGTAGGATTGGGATTGTCCCTGAATAACGATTGTGTGAATTAGGGTATCATGTGTGTTTTTGGTAATATGAATTAGGGATTATGTGAATTGTTACATACATGGGACTTTCTTTATTTGCAAAACGGACCCCCTAATGTGTAAAATGGGAACTTTAAAAAGGAAACAGGAAAAAGTTGATTAATCTAGTGTCACGTGAAATTACTTTCGTTAATGTCCTATAATAGAAAGATTAGGAAAAGACTTGTATTCTTTAGAAAAAGTAATAATTGAATGCTTACAAAAAGAAAAAAGTGAAAACTTTGATACTTTTTTACACCATTTGCCCTTCATAAAATAATGAATAACTCAACCTCTTTAGAAAGGAAAGATAATCCTTTAAGCTATGTACCACAAATGTGAAATGAATATCTTTTATCTAGTAAAGAAAAACATAAAGTGAGAACTTTTCTATTTTTTAAAAAAGTTTGTTTTCTTAATAAGAAACACTCTCTTAATTTTTTTATATTTTTAAAATATTATTTATTAAAAAAACTTAATATTTCCTAATTTAACAAAAGTATTTATAAATTCGTTTTTAAATATCTAAGAAAATAAAAACCACCATAAAAGTACAAGTGTTCAAACAAAGAAGAAAAAAACTTAAGAAAAGTGGGAGTAATTTTATAAAAGTTCTTTATTATCACTTTCAAGAAAACAGGGCTGATCTTAAAGCATTCAGGGGTCAAAGTTAAAATTAAAAAAAAAGAAACATAAACGTTTAACTTGTTGTACACCGAACCTTCTCAAAGCAACTTATAGTTATTCCTTCATTCTCCTGCATTCGTTCTGCGAAAAAGAAAACAAACCCCAAAACCCCTGACGCTCCGAACTACTATTCGATCAAACAAAATAGTCGACATGATGGGAAAGTTTGTTGAATTTGTTTAAGACAATCAATTAGGTATTTGATTATCAATTTTAAAGCCAATATGATATGATTTCCCTTTGTTGTTTGTTAAAAAAATTTGTGCTGATACAATAGTATATTTTTGTGATGAACCACGTGACAGTTAATCAAATTTGTTTGTAGTTAACTTATTGAGGATACTAATTATTACTTAAGATTTATATGGGTGTTTGGGATTATTCCGAGTGCTTTATGAACGTTTGTGAAGGAGAGTTTTAAAGGGAATAGTGGATTGTGTGGTGCGTTGTTAAGGAAGTGGGATAGTTTTAGTAAGAAGAGTTTGGCGATTATCGTCAACGTTGCATAAAGATGGGGGGGTTATTAGATTAGCCTACTAGGTTTAGGATTGCTTTAAGTGCAGCAAAAGGGCTTGCTTGGCTTCACCATGGTTATCGTCTTGCAATATTGCTTCAAAATGTTAGTTCTGATGCCATATTTTTTGATGAAAATTATAATGCGAGATTAATAGATTTTGGATTGGCTAGATTTTTTACTTCCCCTACTGACCAACTAAACGAGATTAGCTATGCTAATGGGTGTGTGGGTGAGTTTGGTTATGTGGCCCCTAAGTACTCGAGCGCCTTGGTTGCTTCTACAAAAGGTGATACTTATGGTTTTGGCGTTGTGCTCATTACTGGGCAAAAACCTCTTAACGTAACTGCTTTTCGAAGAAGGGTTAAACAAATTGTCCACCTCCGTACAAATTAAGATGTCATTGATAAGAATATTTCTGGCACAGGTCATGATGATTAAATTGTTCAAGTTCTTCATATTGCAGGTAACCGTGGCTCCTCAACCCCGAGCAAGATGGTCAATGTATCGGGTTTCTGAAGCATTGATGCGGGGAGAATGATACAATTATGCCTTTACCATATGTCGTGTTTCATGGTTTCTTAGTTTTTGTAGTTTCGTAGTTTATGTTTATATTTGTCTTATATCCCACATCGCCCTAGAAGGCAATCATGTAAGCACTCCTTCTCCTATAAAAGGAGGTGCAAGGATTTGGTTTAGGAGATGGTTTAATATTTTGACATTGGTAATAAAGCTTTGCTTTAATCAATCTATTCTTGGCGGTTTTACTAAGATTCTCTTAATAATCGGTATTCGTTTGAATCAACGATTGTATGAGTTTGCCTAATTATCGATATTCTTTTGAATCAATGATAGTTGGAAGATTGTTTCTGGTATTCAGGTGAATCAACAGATCCAATTTGTGTTATCTTGTTATTAGTCTACATCAGGTTGGTATCTCTTCTTTTTTTAATTATGTCAATTCGTGTGTTCCTTTATTTCACTACATTAGTTGGTATCAAGAGCCGAAGTTCCTGATTAAGATGCCTTCAAGGAGAAACAAGAATATTAATGATGCATAGGAGCGTATTATGGCAAGAATGGAGGAGCGATTAGATCAGTTTGTTGATCAATTTGCTAATCGAATGAATGATATGATGAATCTAAGAAGATGTAAGGATCGTAACGATCGGAGAAGCGAAGACGAAGAGTTAGGAAATCCGTTCTTTGAGGGTGATTGTTCATCTTCTAATGAATGAGGAGATTATGGTATGGCGGTGACGATTATGAAGGAGCCCTAGTATTTGATGACGATTATGAAGAAGCCCCAGTATTTAATAATGATCAATTTGAAGAAGAATCGATGCCGGTTTATGATACCGATATTGAAAATGTCATCGAGGAGGAAGAAGGATTTGTTGGGAAAGGAGGATTTGGTAAGGAAGAAGAAAACATGGAAGACGTTGTAGTTGTGGCTAATGATCTTTGCTCTTCAATGATACAAACTACTTTAAGTGTTGATTTTTCAAAAACCATAGATTCAAACCCTCATGAGTTAATTTGGTCGCAAAAAGGTAATTTGGTCGAGGTTAGTATTTTGATTGGCAAAAAATATCAAGAAGGGTATTTGAAAGCTAAACCCATGGATGATAAGTTGGGGTTTAAGACGATCAAGGTTCGAGGTCGAGTCATTATAAAGAAAGGGAATTTGATGCAGGGGATACAAATTTGGATGCTACAAGTACAAGGGACGAGTGAGGCAAACTCGAGGACGAGTTTTTCCAAGTGGGGGAGAATGATGCAAATATGCCTTCACCATATGTCGTGTTTCGTGGTTTTGTAGTTTTTGTAGTTTTTGTAGTTTCGTAGTTTATGTTTATATTTATCTTATATCCCACATCGCCCTAGAAGACAAACATGTAAGCACTCCTTCTCCTATAAAAGGAGGTGCAAGGATTTGGTGTAGGATATGGTTTAATATTTTGATATTGGTAATAAAGCTTTGCTTTAATCAATTCTTGGCGGTTTTGCTAAGATTCTCTTAATAATCGGTATTCGTTTGAATCAACGATTGTTGGAGTTTGCCTAATTATCGGTATTCTTTTGAATCAACGATAGTTGGAAGATTGTTTCTGGTATTCGGGTGAATCAACAGATCCAATTTGTGTTATCTTGTTATTAGTCTACATCAGGTAGGTATCTTTTTTTTTAATTACGTCAATTTGTGTGTTCCTTTATATTCACTACATCAGTAACACAAGAACTAGCTCACAACACCATGATTAGTTTTCACTTCTCCTTAAGTCATTAAAACCATTGATCCTATGCAATAGGTCTATCTCACATATTTTAATATTATAACGGATCTTGGCGAATTCGGATATTCAGTATAAACACACGTTCATGATTATTCTTCATACATGATGAATTAAGCAACATCTAGCTTTCACGCGACATAAACGGGGCTGTGTGACATAAAAGGGGATGCAATTGTAATTAAAACGGGTTGCCTCAAGAAATGATGTGAATGCTATCAGGTAAGTTCTTATATACATATCTACTAAACCCTATCATTTTTTATGTATACACTTTATCTAAATCCCATCATTTTTTATTAGGTAATGATCCGTCCAAACCACCCCTTAAAATATATATAATATATAATAAAATATAAAATATATATAGTAAGTGTAATCTGAAACAGAATCAAGAATACCGAGAATGTAGTCATAGATGTTCCAGGGTCGTTATCCCCTACGAGATGTTACTGGACAAAAATCGATTACAGTCGGAAAGATTTGCTGTTTGGAAGGAGGAGAGAGAGAAAATTGATTTTGAGAGTTGCAGGAATGTAAAAATTAAATCAATAATAAACAAAAACGTTTAAGAAACTCTAAAAATATGAAATTAAGCTAAATAAGACATCGTGAGAGCACGGGAATTACCGAAAACCCAAGGGGGGAAGAGGGGGGGAAACGGGTGGGAGGAAAAAAAGGAAAAGGGGAAAAACCTAAATCTTTAAAAATAAACCCTCACGAAGAGAAACTTTTTGATTCTAATACTACTCTAGGGAACAAATTAACGAAGAATGAAAAGAATAGACCGGGACAAATGAGTTCGTTTGGACCAAAAAACTGAGGTCAAGAAAACATCACGCACTCCGGACAACACGCTCATTTAAAAAATAAAAGTTGTTAAAAATGGTCCATGAAAAAGTTATTGATATTTTTCCTAAGAACTAGATGACTAAATAAAAATTTTTAAAAAGAAAAATTTTTTTTGGATAATTTTTGTTATTTTTTATTACGAAAAGTTTTAAATTTTTCCTACAAACTATATGACAAAATAAAATTTTCTAAAAAAGAAAAATATTTTTTTGATAATTTTTGTATTTTTTATGAATTTTTAAAAGTTTTAACTAAATTAAATTATAAAAAATAGTAAATGATTACGAAAAATTCTGAAAATTTTATAAAAAATACTAGACACTCTAACAATCCTAGGAAAAATAAGAAACAAAAATCAGCTTAAGAAATAAGCCCCGAAATAAGCTTATACAGCTTATAGGCTTATGGGCCGAAAACGTGTATAAGAGAATAGGCCCTTGGGACTATAACGAAAAAGTCCCAAGGGCGCAGCGGTGAGTGTGTTGTGTAAAAGGGGGAATGTATCGAGAGGTCTCGGGTTCGAGTCTTGCTCACCCGGACCTCTTGTCTTTCCCTCTTTTTTTTTCAAAAACTTCAAAAAGCAAAGTTGTTAAGCTCGTGGGGCTTAACAACTTTGTCAACTAGCACTTTTTCTAAAAAGCTGTCAATAAGCTTAAAAATAAGCTTAAAGTTGACAGAATACTAAAAAATGGCTTAAAGCTAGAATAAGCTTAGTCATTTGGCCTTGTGGTCGAATAAGCTAGGCTAAGGGTTAAATAAGCTAAAAGGAGTCTAAACCTAACCTAGATAAGCTAAAAAGGCTTAAAGCTAAACCTAGATAAGCTGTTGAAAGCTTATGATGACAGAAAACTAAAACAAAGCTCAAAGGCTAAAAGAGCTTAAGTCATTTGGACAAATAAGCTAGGAAAAAGGGCTAAACAAGATTAACAACTAACTAATCTATCTAAATAAGCTATTTAGATCACAAGTGAGCTTATGAAATAAGCTGAATAAGCTAAAGGTAAAAATAAGCAATCCCTACACTACTTGAGCAAAAACAGTCAAAGGGCTCATTTGAGCTTAAAATTAAGCCATCTAAAAAGCTTCCTAGAGGCTGAAACTTAGAGGGCTTATACAATAGCTTATAAGCTCTCAAGATAAGCCAAGTAATTGGGCTTAAGCACTCTTAAAAGCTATGAAAAGAAGGCTTAAAGTCACCCCTTTGCACCAGGGGAGACTTAAGCTAAACTCAAGGGGCTTATTTGACAGCTTTTTAAAAGCTGTCAAATAAGCTCAAATTAAAGAGATAAGCTAAAACAGATTGAGTACTCTAGCTAAACAACTTGTGCACCAATTTTTTGACTTTTAAAAACTCTTTTAAAGCTGCTGAATTTTGAAAGTGAAAAAGGCTTTTAGATTTTTTAAAACTGTCACTTGAAAAGTCTTGGGTGGTTTTGACTTACCAAGTCAAAAGACACCAAGGTTTGTTACAGCTTGAAATGAACACACAAAGAGCACACTTTTTGATCCTTAACTCAAAAACCCAAGTGCTTAACTAAATAAGCACTTGTGGTTTTCTTAAAACACCACAGTTTAAAAAGTTGTTTATAAAAACTTTGAAAAACAATTTTCAACCTTAAAAAACTTTTAAAAACAGCTTAAAACAAGCTTAAAACTTAAGCTTAAACTAGCTAAATTACCTCAACCCATAGACAAAGCCATTTTGACCCGTTTTCCTCTTAACCCAAACACCACTTTACTAAAACTGTCAAAGCTAAAGTGCACTTAAAATCTAATTTAAAAGCTCAAATTCTAAAACCTTATAGCAACTCAACCTAAAACTAACCTAATTAAGCTAGTTGAACAGTAATAGTCCTAGCTTATTAAGAAGAATAAGCTAGTTTCTCTCCTAGCTTATACTACTTACTATGACAGTTTTTAAAGGACAAACTGAGATTACACAAATTTCATCTAATGAAAACTTTAAAACAGCTAACTAACAAGCCTAACCAAATATGTTTGCAAAGAATTTAACAGGAATGAAAAGTAAATAAGCAAATGTTTTAAGCTAAAATTAAGCTAAAATGAAATTTGAGAAATGTAACCTTGATTTTTTTTGTAGTCTCAGTCACAAGCCACTCTTGTTGAGTGAGTGGCTTAAACACATACACCTAAGTGGCACCTTGCCTCTAAACCTGAGCTATAAGCTCAATAAGCTTTTAAAAGCTTATTACCTCCTTGTTGCTTCCAAAATGAATGAAAACTGAATTTAAATAAAAGATATTGAACACTAATGAACAAAGACAGTATATAAAAGCTTTTAACAAGTGTTGAACAACTTTTGATCTTAAGAAAATGTAATAAGCTACAATGAGCTTATTACAAGCTTATTGATTCAAAACAGCTTATTACTTGAAAATTTGAACACAGACTAAATTCAAATTGCTTTATTGATTAGAAATGGAAAGTACAAGAGTAGTAACTAAAAGTAAAACTGAAATTGAAAGGATTTAAAAGGAACTTAATTGCAACAGTACACGAATTTGAAAAATACAAGGAAAATTGAAAAACTCTAAAAACTAACTTACTACTCTAAAAACTAACTGTAAAAAAAACTAACTGTTAGCCACAATGGCTTTACATTGCTTTTATAGAAGAAAAATATGACTAGGTCTTGTGTCTCCTTGGTTTTGGCTTCTTGCAAGTGTGTTTGTTTGTAGACACACAAACACATTGTTTTTGTTGTGAGAGTGCAAAGTCACAATGATCCTGGCCCTTCCTTTTTGCCTTGGTACTTGTTTGGACCATCTAACCCGTCGAAATGAGCTTGGGGAGTTGTGGGATTGCCAACTTGGCAATCTTACAGTTGGGAAAGTTTAGTGGAGGAGGAGGGGTGAGTTTGTCCATGGGGGAATTGGGGTTACAGGGTAAAAGGGGTGAGATTAACCCGTGAGTTGGTTGCAGTTTGAAAATGGCGGGAAAGGTGTTTATAAGGGAAAGGGGGTGACAGGGCACAAGTTTGCCCATGTTGGCAAGGTTGGTCCTTGAGGGTGTGTTTAATTGTTGCACCACACGTCCTTGTGGTTAATATACTTTGGGCCTTTGGCGAATATAGTTCCCAAAGGTTTATAAACTCCCTTTTTACTGTTCACGTCCTTGGTGGTTATAACTCTTTGGACTTGACAGATTAGGTCCTTGGAGTATAACTTTGTTATTTAGGCAGCTTTCACCCTTGTCTTTATTTTTCTCTTTTCCTCTTTAAATATAAGTTTAGGGTTTTGGCAATTTTAACCCTCAAACTTATATTTCTTCACATGTTGACTTTTGGATTTGTCGGGGTTGACTTGGGTTGACTTTTTCAGGCTTGGGCTTTGACTTTGACTTTGACTTTTTCCTGCTTTTCCATTCCGAGTCTGGTTTTGTCGTTTTGGCTTTGTTTTTCGTCCTTTTCTTAGTTATCCATTCCTGCACAACACAATTAGCAAAACAAGCGTATATTTGGCATTTTAAGTCCGTTTTTGGTTATTTTAGCTCGTTTTTAAAGGTAAAAGGTATGTGTAATTAAGCACATACCATCAAGATTTCAACTAATTTGATAAACTTAACTACAAGTTTCGTCCCTGAACCCTAAAGTGTCCCTTTTCCTGCCTCTGTAAGTAAACCTTGCAAGTATGACCAAAACAAATAACCCCATCCATTTCATTTAGATATCAAAAGTTACATTTCATTTTCATATATAAGTTTGTAAAATGGTTGAACATGATGATGAAATCAAGGTATTGGGAGAAATTAACGTTGAGTTAGAGTCTGGCACATATAAACTGATAAAGAAGCTTAGCAAAGAAAAAGTTAGTCAAGAAGAGGCTCTTGATAAGTTTAATTCGATGGTTGGACGTGATAAAGAAATCAAGGTATTGGGAGAAGTTAACGTAGAGTTAGAGTCTAGCACTAACAAACTGATAGATAAGCTTAGCCAGGAAAAAGATAGTCAAGACGAGGTTCTTGAAGATTCGGCATTGGATAACGTTTTAGATAAGCTAAGCCAAGAAAAAGATAGTCCAGATGACTTTTATTATTTTATGTATGACACGGATGATGATGCTAGTATAAGTAGAAAGTCAAGTGAGCATTTTGGTTGGGATTGGCCTGAGAAGGATTCACCAGGTACTGAAGTTGATTGGCAAGATGATCCTTTACATGAAACTAAAGACTTGTTTGTTGGGTTAGATTAATCAATTCAGATTATGGTTGTTCAAAACAATGTTCAACAAGAGGTTGCTAGAGAGGTTGTTTCTTATCTACCTATTTGCTGAAGATGTCATGGAAATTGCTAATGATCAAGCTGAAGCACTATCTGATCAAGAAGTGGTTAATGATTGTTTCGATGATGAAAAGGTTGAAGAAAGACGACCAAGCAAAAGGATTAGAGTCACCCAAGAAGAGACGGTCAATGATGAAAATCCAAAGAAAGGATGATAAAGACCCATTGGTGTCTTTGGTATTTGGTAGTTGACATTTTGCTAAGTTTTATGATGTAATAGTTAAGTTATAACTTTTGGATGGTTATGAAAAGCCTACAAGTTAGGCGATTATTGACAATCTTATGCATTGCGATCACACATATTCAAATAATTTGACTTGCAATGGTCAAACATGGTATTTTATGTACTAGTGGGAATGAATCGACCACACACCCAAACAAGGGTCAACAACATTGTAAAATCAAAACACAAACAAGATACATAAATGATACAAAATAAGATAACCGAAATATTCACAAACTGATCAATAGAACCTTAGAACTGTAAGAAAATATATCTTTTTATACACTTGCATGTGCACTTCTGCTATCGTCTTCCTTAGCTCCAACATCCTAAGCACTTCTGTTTGGGAAACTGCTTGAGAAACTTGACACATTGGACTGCTAATGGACCACCAAAATTTAAAAAGAAGTATACCTTGACTCCTTGCTCAAAACAGGAGTATATCCAACCTAAATAAGGCTCTAATTCCTACCCATTTGCTTATAAATATAGCTATAACTAAACACCAAGAGCCATCCAAGTTTGCTCATTTCATACCATTGCTAGACTGCTCATTCATCCATTTGCTTGATCAAACAGTAACTTTTCTTTTAAATTTTTCTTAAATTTTTGTATCAAAGTTTGAAAACAGTTTAAAGAGTGCTTATATAAAAGCTTAAAGGAAACATAAGTTAACTTGGAAACTTTAAAACTCAAATTAAAACATAAGCTGAATTTTTCATTAATCTTTAAAAAAAAAGAATTACAAGAAAGTAAAAACTAAGTTAAAAACTAGGACTGAGTACTACAACTCCTTCTTTGCCACAATGGCTTACAAGTTTTTATATAAACGAGCTAGGGTTTGGTCTTCTCCTCTTGTCCTCTCCCTTGTGTGCTTCTTTGTAGACACAAAACAGCTCTTTGTGCTTGTTGTGAGTGTGTAAACACAAAACAAATCCTGGCCCTTGGTTTTGAGTGCTGCCCACTCAAAGTGATCTCAACCTTTGATCGAATTGAGGGTTTTAGGATTGCCATCGTGGACAAGGACCATGTGGGGGTGGGGTTTGTTATTGTGATGGGTTTGGATGGACATGGGGAGGTCAACGAGGTGGAAAGCAACAGGAGGTGGGGTTATAAGTTTTGGCGGGGAAACTTTGTAGAAGATGTACAGTAATTTAAAAACGGGGTGAGGGTTTGGGGGTTTGTCACAATTGGTCCCTCATGGTTATAGATGTCATTGCAATTTTAGTCCATGTGTTTATAAACGTTTGGGGATTTGACAGAAAAGGTCCCCCAATGTTATATTTGTTATTTCACCACAAGTCCTTGTGGTGTATAACTTTGGAGGGTTGGCAGAAATGGCCCATGTGGTTTTTCTTCTTTTCCTTCATTAAATAAGTTAGGGACTTGGCAATTTTGGCCCCTAAGCTTATTTTTCTTCACTTTTTGACTTTGGATTTGTCGGGGTTGACTTTGGTTGACTTTTTCACACTTGGGCTTTGTCTTGACTTTGTCTTTACCACACTTTTCCATTCCGTGTCTGGTTTTGTCGTTTTGGCTTCGTTTTTCGTCCTTTTCTTAGATATCCGTTCCTGCACAACATAATTAGCAAAACAAGCATATATTTGGCATTTTAAGTCCGTTTTTGGTTATTTTAACTTGTTTTTAAAGGTAAAAGGTATGTGTAATTAAACACATACCAAAAATCCCCCATACTAAGGTATTGCCGTGTCCTCACGCAATGCTATGAAGTAAGCATTTAGAAAACTAAGAATCTCAATCACCCTCGACTAATAACCTCGAAAAGTAGCTAAGTGTTCATCGAGGAAGTTAAAGACTCATAAGTTTTGAAAATCCCCGTCTTTACCATTTTTTATATATACACCTATTCCTACACATCTTTTTGTATTTTTTTTTTCATTTTTTTTATATTTTTCATTTTTCATTTATCAACTAACTAGAATGTTTTGACTTTCGTTATTTAATAACTTTAAGGGATCATAGAACAAGATGTATTTCGATCCGAGAATGCCCC
>BQNB010149512.1:4971-16159 GCA_026074375.1 Tanacetum coccineum | reverse complement strand
TCTTGTTTCCTTTTGTTTCTTCTTTCTTCATTTCTGTTTATGGGTTTTGTAATCATCAAATCTGTAATTCCTAACATAACCCGGGAGTGTAGGAATCCTACTGCTGCTAGGAATCAACGAACTCACACCTGTTATGAGTGTGGAAGTCTGAGACACTTCAAGAGTAAGTGTCCAATAGTGAAGTTTCAGAAATATGTGAACAAAAAGATCAGCACTCTTTCCGAACGCCAGGCTGAGAACAAGAGGAAGTTGAATAACACTTCCAAGAACAATCAGAACCAACAACAGCCGAACAAGAGGCAAAATACTGGCAAAGATTACGCTGCAGGGCACGGGGAGAAGAAATATTACGGCGGGTCCAAGCCGTTGTGTCCTAAATGCAACTATCATCATGATGGTCCATGTGCTCCCAAATGCCACAGGTGCAACATAGTGGGCCATCTGGTCCGTAACTGTAAAGAGGCACGGGAATCAAGGGCACTACAGGATGGATTGCCCAGAGCGAAAGAACCAAAGTCATAAAAACCAAATTGGAGGTACTGGAGCACATGGAGTAGTGCATACCTTAAGAGGAGAGGAAACCGATCAAGACCCTAACAACATTAAAGAAGAGATCAAGGCTTAAAAGAGAAAGTTGGCTCGCCTTGCCTAGCAAACCCTAAGTTGGAGCGATCTTAAACTTTATTTCCTTAGGAGTTCTCGTTGTATTTCCCATAAATTTTAGTTGTACGAATGATTTCAAATTATCTATCAAATTATCGTATTATGAAATTTTCGTCAATATTATCTTAGGTTCCTTATTTACTCTTACAAACTACTCTTACGAATATCATAAAATTATAACGCTATTTTGACGAAAATGAGCAATGCATCGTTAGTCCTCAATTATACATGGCCTGATCAACTATGTATAATTCAGGAAGGTACCATGCCGTGCTGAGAGTAGTCACTCTAAAAACCTCTTGTTAAGGAAACAATTTTCTACTTATATCATGTTTTGTGTGCGTATTCATAGAACGCGTTTACTTTTGGAAATCGAATTAGTAACCCTATCAACTAAGCAGACCTTCACTCCGTCTTACTATAAAGTTGGCATCATCTTATACCAAATCCTAAGCCGAGAAGCCAAGACACATTACTAGTCGCCCTATGACAATTTCGCTATCAAATTTCCTCGCCACTAGAAAATTTACTAAATCACCCATTCAACATCGACTTAATGCCGTAGAATTTGACAGTTTTGACGTCATGATTAGTATGGATGGGTTGGCAAGATACCAAGTCGTTATTGTTGTGACGAAAATATCATTCGTGTTTCATTCGGAAACAAAACATTGATTATTCGTAATGACGAAGGCAACCGCGCAAACGAGTCCCAACTAAACATTATCTCGTGCACTAAGTACATGCAAAAAGGATTTCCTATCCTTTTGGCATATGTCACTGCAACGGAGGTTGAAGACAAGTCAGAGAAGAAGCGACTTGAGGATGTACCAATAGTTCAAAATTTTCCTAAAGTAATTCCTGAGGACTTGCCGAGTCTTCCTCCGACTCGACAAGTAGAGTTTCAAATTGATTTGGTACCTGGTGCTGTACATGTAGCACGGGCACCTTATCAATTGGCGCCTTCCGAAATGAAAGTGTTAGCGGAGCAACTGAAAGAGCTGTCCGATAAAGGCTTTATAAGACCCAGTTCCCCACCCTGAGGAGCTCCGGTCTTGTTTGTCAAAAAGAAGGATGGATCATTCTGGATGTGCATTGACTATCGAGAATTAAACAAACTGACAGTGAAGAACCGTTATCCACTCCCCAGAATCGATGATTTATTTAATCAGCTTCAAAGGTCGAGTGTTTACTCGAAGATCGACCTAAGGTCAGGTTATCACCAACTAAGGGTTCGAGAAGAAGACATTCCGAAGACTGCCTTCAGAACTCGTTATGGCCATTACGAATTTCAAGTTATGCCGTTTGGTTTGACAAACGCACCTGCTGTGTTTATGGACCTCATGAACCGAGTGTGCAAACCATATCTGGACAAATTCGTAATTGTCTTTATTGATGATATTTTGATCTATTCCAAGAACAAGCAAGAGCACAAAGAGCATCTGAAAATGATACTGGAATTGTTGAAGAAAGAGGAGTTGTATGCAAAATTTTCCAAGTGCGAATTTTGGATTCCCAAAGTACAATTCCTCGGTCATGTGATCGATAGTGAAGGAATTCATGTGGATCCAGCCAAGATTGAAGCCATTAAGGATTGGACATCTCCTAAGTCACCAACGGAGATTCGTCAATTTTTAGGTCTTGCTGGATACTATCGAAGATTCATTGAAGGGTTTTCAAAGATCGCCAAACCAATGACTAAGCTTACTCAAAAGAAGGTCAAGTTTGTTTAGGGCGATAAACAAGAAGCAGCTTTTCAACTGTTGAAGCAAAAGTTATGCAGTGCACTAATTCTTTCATTACCTGAAGGATGCAAAGATTTCATCGCATATTGTGACGCTTCAAAGAAGGGTTTGGGCGTTGTGTTGATGCAAAGAGAAAAAGGTGATTTCTTATGCATCACGCTAGTTAAAAATTCATGAGAAGAACTATACCGACTCATGTTTAGAATTGGTGGCAGTGGTGTTTGCTTCAAGATTGAGTCATTATTTATTTGGTACTAAGTGTACGGTGTTCACCGATCACAAGAGTTGGTAACACATTTTAGATCAAAAAGAGTTAAACATGAGGCAACACCGATGGTTAGAGTTTGCTAAGTGATTACGATTTGAGAATTCGTTATCACCGGGGAGTAAGCAAATGTCGTTGTGATGCTTTGAGCAGGAATGAAGAGATCCAGTTAAGAGTTCGAGCCTTGGTTATGACTATTAGTTTAGATCTTCCCAACAGATCTTAAATCTCTTTTTTTAGGAACGAGCGCGAAACTGAGAAACATAAGAGTGAAGACGTTGGGGAAATGTTGATTGAAAACGCTAAATTTCCAGAAGCAATTAGAGAACAAAAGTTGGAACCACGTGCGGATGGAACCCTGTGCCTAAATGGCAGGAGCTGGCTACCTTGTTATGGTGATTTGCGGACTGTAATCATGCACGAATCCATAAATTCAAAATTACTTATTCATCCGGTTCCGTAAAAAAATGTACCATAGACATGAAGATATTATATTGGTGGCCCAACATGAAAAGCCGACATAGCCACTAATGTTAACAAGTGTTTGACCTGTGTTAGGTCAAGGGCCGATCATCAAAAGGCCACAGGATGTTGGTACAAACCAAGATAACCAGAATGGAAGTGGGAAAAACATCACTATGGATTTTTGTCACTAAGCTTCCTAAGAAGTTCTCAAGGCTTTGACTCGAATTTGGGTGATCGTTGACGACTCCACTATGTCTGCGATCTTCACACCAATTGAGAGAGACCGATCCTTTGGTATAAACTCGCAAAGAATTGTAACCTAAAAGAGGTAGGTCACGAGGCATGGGATACCAGTCTCATAAATAATTTGTGATGTGACCAAGATTCGCACAAATTTCTAGAGGTCACTCAGAGTGCTTTAGGTACAATTTGGATATGGTACTGCGTCCATATACAAAAAGACGGGCAAAGCGAGAGGACATTCAAACTCTCGAAGATATGTGGTTCTTGTTGCAATCTTTTTTTAGACTTTGGTAAGGTTGGGTTAAACATTTTCCATTAGTCGAGTTTTCATATAACAATAGTTATCACGCTAGCATCAAGGCTGCACCATTTGAGGCACTTTATGGTCAAAAGTGTCGTTCACCTGTTTGTTGTGACTGAAGTTGGAGAAGCTCAAATAACTCGGTCCAGAACTAATTCAAGTGACCACTGAGAAAATCATCCGATCAGCAAAGGATGAATTGCCGCTACGCGATCGCACAGAGGAGTACGCTGGACTTGAGCGTAAACCATTGGGAATTCCAAGTCGGAGGATATAGTTATGCTTAAGGTTTCTCCTTAGAAAGGGGTCGTGCGTTTTGGCAAACGGGGAGAAGTTAAACTAGTATGTTGGATCACTTTCAGGGGTTAGAAAAGGTGGATAAGTTGCTTACAGCTCGAGCTCCTGAATAACTGGAGCAGAGTTCATAATACCTTCCATGTGTCCAACCTGAAAAATAGGATATGCCGACAGAACCATTAGAAGTTCCGTGGATTGGACTTCATCTTGATGACAAGCTTCATTTTGTTAAGGAACCATTAGAAATAGTGGGCCGTGAAGTTAAACGGTTGAAGTGAAGTCGAATCCCATTAGTCAAAGTTCGATGGAACTCCAAGAGAGGTCCCGAGTTCACATGGGAACGTGAAGACCAATTCAAGAAGAAATACCCACACCTCTTCATCAAGACCACACCGTCGTCAAGTGATGCATCGTGAGCCTTGAGGACAAGGCTCATTTAACGGGGGAAGTCTATAACACCCTGTGTTTTCAAGTCATTGACGACGTCGATAAATCCGCAATGTACCTTTTGTATTGTACGCATTTGCTTTAAATCATAAATGTTAAGCTAAATCGCGTAAGCTATAAATTAGCATTCAATGTAAATGAGCATCAAACAATAAAATGTTTACATCAAGCAAGGGTTATATAATTATTTTGAGGATAATTATTAACTTTGTTCCATTTTATTTTTATCGGAAACGTAAGTGTTATGACGTTTCCGATAATTTGCGTTTAGGCACTCCCGGAACCACCAAAACTTTTCTACGCTTCAACAAATACCCACATTTATACCCAATACATAAAAATTTCTAAACATTATCACATATATCTTCTATTTGCCGAAATTCTTGCAATGATACAAAGTTATATCAAGAAAATCCACTTTGGTCAAATGTACATCATCCTCATTTATTTCTTGCCCATGCCTTCTCATTAATACGTACACCAATGCATGTCTCTTTGACTTGGACCAAGACCAAGTCCATCATAAGGACTTCCTTTATGTTCTTGATACGTTCATACATGTTTACTACTTATATACATACATTGCATAAGAGAGATAACACTTATATACATTAACACTTAGTAAAAATCAAACAAAACTCCCCTTTTTGCTCTATATTGCTCACGGCAATAAGCAAGCACCTAACCAAATCCATAGCAATTTTTATACAACCCATACACTTCTATATACATCTATCCTAAGATATTATAAGGTGATCCCAAGCATTGGTAACCTTTTTTCAGTATTTAATCAGAAAAGCAAGATTAGGGTTTCCTGAGGGACAACTCAGGGTTTCATAAGTGCAAGATTGGGTTTAGGCTAAAAAACACGGGTTTAGAATTTGTTTCTCATCTATACATTCATCCATAAGGTCTTCTAATCCTTTTTACTTTTATTATACATTATTTCATGTGTAATGTGTTATTTTGGCTAATCACCACTTACGGACTTTTTGAATATGTAAAAAAGGGTTTTTTACTAAGCCTATGAAATTGTACACTTTTTTATGTCATATGGTCATTTATATCATGAAAATAATTGATCTATAATTATGATAACCATGTTGTTTAAGTATAAACAGTTTAGGTTATAAATTAGGTTTATAAAGTTATAAACAAACTTTTTTATAAATCAATACACTTGGATAATAAAAGGGTTTTTATTTCGTGTTTCATACAGTAGGTAGAGCCTAATATAAAAATAATACGCCTCATGACAATTCCAAAATGATAAGAAACTCGAAAAACCGATTTACAACGAAAAAGATACGTTAATTACGAGTTTACAACGAGAAATACTTTTATAAAACTATTTTTATAAAAACACTATTCATTACAGAAACTTCAGTTTTTAAAACATCAAAAATATGATATAACTTTTAATTACGAGTTCGTACTGCGAAAGAATCGCTAAAAACGGAACTATAATGAATAAACTACGACATTTTCGATAATTAAAGTTTATAAAAGTAATTTTATAAACTATGAACAGTAAAAGTACTATTCATCAGCGGACCCAACTTTGTAAAATATAATAAATCTTTTAATAACGGAGACGTACTCGAAGGAATCACTAAAATCGGGATTAAAACGAATAAGTTATTACGATTACGAGTTTACGCTAATTAAAACCTAAAACGACTAAACTAGCTGTCGTGAACAGTAAAACACTATTCATCGCAGAATATCAAAATGTAAATGTAATATTTTGATCACTCGACTTAATACGAAAAGATGGGCATAAGAAACGCGAAAATCAGGCTTAAAACGCAAAAGTTATGCTAGTTTTATTAAAACGGTAATTATAAACGTTTTAACTTATTAGACATAATTTTACCAAAACCATTAGTTGGTGATTGTGCTATATAGAACATTAGTGGTATCAAAGTACTATATACTAGGGAGTTTCATAATGAGGGCCTCTGCGGATGGCGTATGAGTGTTGTTGGATTTCATAGATTTAAAGTTGGTCATATACTCCTCGAAGTATGTCATGGCTCTTTAATTATGATTGGCCCGAACGATAGTACGATGTAACAAATATAAGATTGATATTCAAGTACTCGGTCCTTATGACTATGATAATTTAGGTTGCATTCGATCTTTTACGGACGCTTTATATGCGATTATTTGGATCATCAGAACTCAAGGTGAGTTCATAGCCCACATTTTTTACGATATCAATGGATTTATAATTATGGGGTGGAAACATGCTATGTTTATAATTGGAAGCAAGTATTGATTACTGGTGCTATGTAGCGATAACCCAAGTTGAGCCCCTTTACATGAACGTCAATTGCATAGATGTGTTGGAAAATACATTACTGTGAGCGGAATGTTATTTAATAGATCTATTCGGGAAACGCCTCCCCGTTAGGGTGTGATTAGCTATCACGGGAACGAACGTTATAGCATGTCAAATTTTGGGATGTTTTCGGGGTTGAACATCTAATCGGGAGAGGGGGTGGGGGGACCCGCAGAAATTGCAATATATAGTTATATTTGCAAGAAAGATGTCGAGCTTCTGTGTCATGAGCTTAGTGTAATGTAATCTAGTTTTGTGGATCTGCATGGTTGCATTATCAGACTTAAAAATAGCTTGCGGTCTGCACATTATGATTTATCAAACCTATGAATTCCACCTCAATTTTGTTTGGATGTTTTTAAGCAATGTTTTCAAGGAGATTCAAATAGGCATGGGATGCCAGGATGCATTGGGTTACAATTTTGGATTGCACGCTTAAAGATTTAGGTGCATAAATAATTTTAGGAATGTATTATCCAAATTTTGTAATATTCAACAAAGAAACAAGTAAAAGCTATTTGCTTGTATTAAAGTCTTTCAATTAAATCCAATGTATCATTTTAAACGACTTTTTGTGTCGTTCTTATACATCTTGTGCTATTGATCTTGAAGTAACACGCCCCGGACCCTTATTCCGCT
This sequence comes from Tanacetum coccineum, assembly GCA_026074375.1. Classification (NCBI taxonomy): domain Eukaryota; kingdom Viridiplantae; phylum Streptophyta; class Magnoliopsida; order Asterales; family Asteraceae; genus Tanacetum; species Tanacetum coccineum. Next base: position 8,750 of record BQNB010149512.1, on the reverse strand, counting down.
GCGACCCAAATTGGGGGTGTTACACTGTTGGTGCATTGATCAAACCAAATGGCATAACCGTAAACTTAAAATGTCCATATCTCGTTCAAAATGGGGTCTTTGGAATGTCATCTTCATTCACACATAGTTGATGATATCCAGACCGAAGATCTATCTTAGAGAAATAACACGCTCCTTGCAGCTGATCAAATAAGTCATCGATCCTAAGGAGTGGATAACGGTTTTAATAGTTATTTTGTTCAGCTCCCTATAGTCGATACACATACGAAATGATCCATCATGCTTCTTCACGAATAACATCGGTGCTCCCCACGGCGAATCGGCTTATGTGTATGAATCCCTGTGTCTTGCAAACTCTTGAAGTTGCCGGACAATTCTTGCATTTTGAGGTTGCCAATCTATCGGAGACTTCGCGACCGGCGTCGCTCCAGGAATTAAGTCTATACGGAACTCAACTTGTCTCTGCGGTGGTAGCCCCGACAAGTCTTCCGAAAACACATCAGTAAAACCTCGCACCACGGGTATATCACTTAGCCTAGGTTCATCTACCTTAGCGTTCATTAGGGCTTTGGCGGCTTTCCAAATACGTTCCCCATGAACTCGAAGTATGTAACATCCGGTAATTTTCGGAATTTTAAAGGACTCTTTTAACCTTTGACTTTTCAGGTCCGATTTGACTTTTTTGACCTTTCTGACTTTTATTGTCAACGTATAAGCGGTATTACCGCGTAACAGTAATTTTTCTGAACATTTTTAAAAGAGATTATGTATTCTTAAGTTGATATCAAAAACGAGCCACTAAATCACGTTTTCACAACTCGAACGCTTAAGCAAATTGATTCAAAACGACATTCCGGACAACTTTTTAGTTTTGCCCGAGACCTGAAAACAGACAGAAAGTGACTGTAATGTCCTCGCAGAATTTTAGAATCAAGAACAACGCGTACCGACAGGAAAATAATTAAATAATATTTAATTAACACTTGTTATTAAATAAAATTATTTAATAAGTTAGTCATCATTTTATTCAGTAACGTTTGTTGAAGACGCAAATATTCGAGTAAAAGATTATTTTACGGACAAAGTTTATCGGAAATATACAAATAAATAATAAACGTTTTAAATAAATTTTATAAAACGTTTATGAAAATTAGTCGAGTGAATACTCGTTTTTATTGGAAAAACGATTTGGAAAACAATGGCGCAAGTTTTGTGTTTTGAATCATCCGTTAAGTCGCTCAAACGAGTCCGGAACCGATAGTTATCAAAACTATATTAAAAAGTTACACAATTAACCCTGGACTATTTGAGACTTGCCACTTTACTTTAAAACTTTAATATATATATATATACATATATAAAGTTTTATATTTTTTTCATTACACAAAAATTATAAACACACACACCCCTCCATCTCTCTCTCATTTTTTCCTGCAGACTCCCATTTATGGCCGCCGCCGGCGAGAAAAATTTTCCGGCGAGTATTCGGCCAAGTCCAAAAGTGTTCCCTATCACCCGATCTACCTGATCCCACCACGCGCCTCTACCGCCGCTGCCACCCCACGACAGCCCCCCTTCGCGCCACCATCACCTCCACCGCTGTCCCGCCACCAGCCACCCCCTAAAAGGGTGCGTTCGTTTTGATTGGTAGTCTAACCGATCACCATAGCGGGTGCGTCCGGTTTGTGTTTTAACCGCAAGGGGTCCGGTCGGTTAGTGTTTTCATCATCAAGGGTGCGGTTGGTTGTGTTTTCACCGCATAGGGTGCGGTTGGTTTGTAAAATAAGCACCAAATGGTACGTTGGGTTCGGGTCAGCCCCGAGCAAGGGTGCGTTGGAATGTATGGCAGCAGCAAGGGCTGCGTTTGGTTTCGTTAATCACCAAATAGGGTACGTTTTGGTTTTCACCGCAAAAGGGTGCGTTTGGTGTGGTAGGAAAACCATACAAGGGTGTTTGGTTCGGCAGATTTGCCAAACGAGAGTGTTTGGTTTGGCTGTTAACACCCAAAAAGGGGTGTTTGGGTGAGCAAAAACACCCAAAGGGTGCGTTTGGGATAGCAGGAAACCCAAACAGGGGTGTTTGGGACAGCATGGGTGTTTGGTTGGGCAGATTTGCAACATAGGGTGCGTTTGGTTTAGCAGAAAGACCAATAAGGGTTCATTTGGTTTATGCAATTGACTAATAAATATAACACGAGATTTATAAATTATAAATCGGAACTAAAATGGTTGTTAATGGTTAAATAAATGTGATATTTATTACTTTGTTTAGTTTATATATAAATATATATTTAAAGCACGCGGGTGTTTGAAATATTGATTTTGTTTATTTAGTGGAAAAACATTAGATTTTATAAATATGGGAAACGTTATATAAACGGAGATGTCATGACGAAATTTATATAAACTTCTATGTTTAGTAAGGACTTACTAAAGATTCTATTACTTTAGAAACAGATAAAGGGGACTAAGTTATATTTTAAAGATACATTAATTTGTATTGAACAATAACCCGACCAACGAACGAAAACTATACTTTTACAATGAGACAACTATTTTAGCTACGATCCGTCAATAAAACAAAAGATTTATTTATAAAATATTATTTTATAAATTCCTGACTATAAGGTAAAATCATAACTTTTGTAAAAGCTTTACAAACATCGTTTACATGGTTCGTAACTTTAAAACGTGCGTTCACTTTTATACGAGAGCTGTTATTAAGTAAATTGGTGATTTCCCGAACGCGTGTCAAAATGTTTTGTTTCAATTATTTTCTCACATTTCTTATATAATACTTGCAAAGTATTATATACCCCAATTATTTATTTAATTGGTTTCTTTTGTTATATAATTCACGGTATGAGTTATATAATTGTTATTTTTCATAAGTGATATATAAGGCATATATTACACACTTTGCGTTTACTTTTGATTTATTTTATTTAACCAACCACCAAACTACTACAACTTGAAATCTAAATCTTTTATCAACGTGTTGAGGTGACTATCCATCGGGAAACCCAAATTCATTATCCTAGGCTAGTGGGACTTAGCAGTTAAGTTAAGTTGCAACCACTTGGTCGAGCCGTTCCAGTTTCTGTTTTGTCTTGTACTCAATGTGTACATTCCCGCCAATCGTTCTTCATCATCAATGTGAGTTTATAGCCCCATGTTTTACTTGTTTTACATATATTTTTGGGGTGAGAACATGCTTGTTTGCAAATGCGTTTACATGGTTGATTACTAATTGGTTTGCATACTCATTTACATAGCTCGCTATGGGATACATTATTTGACTTTATTTTTTGTCTCAAATACATACTTTACTTTTGAAAAGATTACGGAATAGCCTAAGCGGATTGAATTGATAACTACAAGTAAATGCCCAGGTGTTCTTGGAGGGGACACCTGCGAGGGGCACATATTCATTACTGCCCGGTGTTCTTGGAGGGGACACCTGCGAGGGGCACATATTCATTACTACCCGGTGTTCTTGGAGGGGACACCTGCGACGGGGCACATATTCATTACTGCCTGGTGTTCTTGGAGGGGTCACCTGTGAGGGATACATATTCATTATTGCCCGGTGTTCTTGGAGGGGACACCTGTGAGGGGTACATATTCATTACTGCCCGAGTGTTCTTAGAGGGGACACCTGTGATAGGTACATATGATTTTTATTACTGTCCGGGTGTTCTTGGAGGGAACACCTACGAGGGGTATATAGTGCATCGGTTTCATGAACTTAGAGTAATTGTAATCATTGTTTTATACACA